>CM068764.1:7375767-7514215 GCA_035084275.1 Hydrolagus colliei | reverse complement strand
TGGGGGGGTTCATTGAACCGCGATCTATGGCCCTGAGGTGACGTAAGAATGTGTTTGCGTCTATCTGATAGGCAGCTCAGTGTTCTGGCAGCTGGTATGTTATGCTCTGTTCGTCAAAGCCCCCCACCGCCCCCCCCCCCCCACCCCGACCTGACCCCCCCACCAAGCCAGGCCATGATATCCCCCAGACAGAGAGAGAGTGAGAAAGAGAATGCGCAATACCAAGAGAGAGAGAGAGAGCAGTAATTGATTTGACCAGGAGAGAGAAACTCGCTTCTCTTTATTTATAACAAACGGGTCACAGTCAGGCACAGTCCCAATATTCTCCTTTTTCCTCCCAGAATCATTCTTGGTTCGCAGGACGGGACGGGACGGGACGGAACAAAACAGCGTCAAGGAGCCAGACCGGGAAAAGGATCAGAGACGCCGAGAGATACTCGGCAAAATCAAACTTCATTGCACAAATACAGCCTCGCTCGCGGCCTTGGGTGACGTTCAACTGATAGTCAAACCCAAACTGGGTTGCGACAGAGAGAAACAAAATTTTGGGGTGAAATCTGCTGCATCTAACGCACACACACCTTGTGAGATACCATCCATCAGATAAGGAATCAGGGCTGAGTCTGCCAAAAGAGACAGAGCTCAACAAACACCTAACACCTAACACAAACACCTCCAGAGTAGGTTAGAGGGGATACTGTTTGTGGCACTCGCTTCGGAAGCCGGAGGAGCCGGTTTAGAATCCCCGATCCACGTTTCTTTACTCCGCACCTCACCGTTTACCGGGCGGGCAGTATAATATAAAGCTTGCATTGATGTAACGCTTTTTGTGTCTGCTAGACGTCGCAAAGCGCTTCGCAGAATATACTGTAAAGTGAATTGACTGTACATTTGTTTGGCGAAATGCGGCAGCCAATTGCGCACAGCAGCGAAGCGTCCCCCCCCCCCCCCACACACACACACACACATACAGTCGTGGATTGAAATGACCGATTTTATCATTGCGTTTATTTTGGAGGGATTATTATCGGATCCTGGTAAATTTGATTTATGTAATGTGCACTTGACCGAGAAGCTGGAAGTGTACCATTAAAGCATAGTAAGTAGGAATCCAATTTGCCAGTCGATTGGCTTAATGAAATCCCTCAACGAAAAAAGGCGGCCACTCAATCCGTGACTGTTTGAGGGACGGACATTGCTGCGCGCATCGGCTGCCGCGTTTCTCCGACAGAAAAAGTATACAGTTAATCCACTTTGCGATATATCCCGTGAAGCGCTTTGGGACGTCTCAGAGAACGTGGTAAAAGGCACTGTATGAAACGCAGAGTTTCTTATTCCTATTCTTACCAACACCAAATTTCGCCCACAAACATACAGTCAATTCGCTTCACAGTATATGTTCTGCGAAGCGCTTTGAGACGTCGATAAGATGTGAGAAAGCTGCTGTATCAAATGCAAGGATTATTATCGTCATTATTATTAAATGAACTGTTCTTTTCACCCACTCAACCACTTGTGATAACACATCACCACCTAGGGGACGCTAAAGGTAATTTAATTGTTACTATGCAGAAGAGTGGGGGTCGGGGGTAACTCACACTACTGTACTATGATAACTGGTGTTGGAAAAAAAAATGGTCATTAAACCACAACTGTTTGTGGGACACTGCTATTTTCTCACAACTCAAATGTTGAACTCGCTATTTTATTCTCAGCTCTCTCAAAAAAAATCTATCCCACAATCCAACCAAAACAAATACCCTTTAGTTGGTTGGTTGGTTGGTTAGTTGGTTTGTTTTTGTGCTTTATACTTTATACCGATTATCTTTCATTGCTTCCCCATTAATTGGGTCATTTATCTCTTCAAGGGTATCCAATATCTTCTCCCATTTTGGGGTTCTTTTTTCCGCTCTGTGTCTCGGTCTTGTTCAATTAACCTTGAACTACTCTTCCCGGATTTCGTGGTGGTTCTCGTAGCTTCTGCCCATCCCCGGATGTCCCTTCTCCTTTCTGGTGTATTTCCCTCGACCTTCAATATAGATTTTGCCTTTGTCTCTTTTAATCCAAATCCCATCTGGGCTGTTTTTCTTTCTTGCGAATTTCTCCCTGTATCCAAACCTTCTGTTTTTCATTTTTCTTCTTCCCAAACCATAATTCCCTCCCTTGTAAAAGCTCCCGCCTTTCCCCGGTTCAGTTTGTGGTTTCTTTCCCTCCTTGTTTAATCCCTCAAGAAAACAAAAAGAACAAGAAAAATCTGGTCACTTGATCCGCAACTGTTTGTGGGACTGTTTTGCTGCTGTGTGTGTGTGTGTGTGTACAATTGGCTGCCGTTTTTCTCCCACGCAAAAAAGACAGCAAATTCACTTTGAAATGCTGTGCAGAAGGCGTGAAAAGCACGATATTAAATGTAAGGATTATTATCAATAATATTAAAGTTCACTGTCTCAATTTATCTTGAACGTATACTAACAGTTTGATGGGTGGAGTAACGAACCTTGCCCAAGGCTTCGCCGTGACCTGCCTGGATTTGAAACACAGGTCTCACGCTTGTAGGATGAGGGCTCTAACCACCGAGCTACAGGGGCTCCACCAAAAATTAACAGACCGATGACAAGCCCTGAACTCTGGCATCTCGTTGCGACTGTTTGTCACTAATTCCGATTGCGTTATCGGGTAAACTCCAGCCTTGGCCAGGATGGTGTCTGAGCTCCATTTAGAATATGTTGAAGAAACATTATCTGCACCACTAGCTTTCTCCTTCCCGATCAGCTTTTCATGGCTTCCCAGTTAATTGGGTCATTTACGTCTTCAAGGGGTTCCGTTTTCGTCCCCTTTCGGATACTTCTTTATTCGCCTCTGTGTCTGAGTCTTGTTGAGTCTTGTTCAATTCGCCTCTGCGTTTCTTTTACTCGCTCTGTGAGTTTTCTACCTGTTGGAAGGATTCAGCTGGTTTATGCTCTGAGGTTCTCGTCAACTTACGCCTAATCCCAATAACCAAATAAACAGGCTGCATTCCTCGAGGCAGAGAGTGAGGAATTCCCGCAGGTTTCCAAGAGCCAAGGCTTGGGGTTGGACCCAAGGATGTTGGTTGGGGTAACTGTTGGCGTCAGTAGAGAATTCAATCCTATCTTCTCCGTTTAGGCTTTGGCTTGCGAGGTAGGGTTAACAGGAGTTGAGTGCAATGGGTCCGCTCTGCCCTTCCAGGTCCTGCAACAACCCAGGCTGGGTTGAGCGGGGCTTAACAAGAGAGCCGGGAGAGCGTGCAAGTGCCAACTTTTGGCCTTAGTTTGTCTGCACTGATTCCCTGGAGATAAAGTCACCACATTGTTTAGTTATTCTCTAAACATTCCTCCAGCGGTCAACAGGGAGAAATATGTTGTCTAACAGCTTTATGCGAGTTCCACAAATATTTTTTCGTATCGGAATCTCCGCACGGAAATGAGATACAATTAGGGATTTGCAATCATGGGGATTTCAGGGACGCCGTCTCCATATGGGATCCCGGGGAAAGATCCCGGGAATGCAAACCCCCCCCCCACTCCCACCCCCGCCCCCCCACACATCCCACCCCAGATAGAACCCTGGCCGAGGCCTGAGTTGACAATAACACTACTACTAATAATAGTATTCAAAATAATCCTTGCAATTGATAAAGCGCCTTGTCCCGTCTCCGCGACGTCTCAAAGCGCTTCACGGAATATGCTGTAAAGTGAATTGACCGTATGTACGTGGGCGAAACACGGCAGCCAATTGCACACGGCGCAGCGTCCCTCCCACAAACAGTCGTGGATTGAAAATGACTAATTAATTGCTCTTGGAGGGATTATTATTAGGCGAGTGCGTGTGCAGTAAGGAGACTTGGAAACCCAATGGTTTCGCCCTGACCTGCCTGGAATTGAATCCAGTTTCTCTCGCTTGTAAGGCGACTGCTCTAACCGCTGAGCTGTAGGTATCCACATATACCGTAAAGCGAATTGACTTTGTGTTTTTCAGGCGAAATGAAATGATTGAAATATACCGCGCCCCCCCCCCCCCCCCCCCCATACACACACTCACTCCCGCGAGGACAGCTCCCGGTTCTGTGAGAATGGCACAGAGAGAGTTCTTAGGAAACCACAGGCTAAATCATTGCGGAATGGAACTGGGGAACTGGAGGAGAGGGGGAGTGGTGGGGTGGGAGGGGGCGAGAGATGGTGGTTGGTTGGGGGATGGGGGGCACGGCCCACGCTGACCTCGGGGGTCTGGAGCCATGGCACAGCTCTGGGTGGCACCGTTTGCGGGCGCTTTAGATTCAATGGCATTAGGACGGATGGTTCCGAACACAAAACTGCCTGAGATAAGGATCAGGGCCAGGAAGCCTTCAAATAGTCCATGAGAGTGAAGTACAGGTCGGGGGACTGGGGTAAGGTCGGGGGGGTGGGGGGGTTGGTGGATGTGGGATGTGAGAGGCTACAGGAAGAACATACAAATGTACAAATCCACACAATAATGTAATTTTGTTATTGTTGCTGTTGTTGACTGTGTATTTGAGAGCTTTGAACCATTAATGTCACCCGGCAACGAGTGGAGGCGATCGCCGATTTTGCGATCGCCGTACGAATAGCACGTCCACCACACACAGAGTCGTACAGTCACACCACCGTGCAGCGGATCCTGGGAAGCGCTTTGGAGTGTCCCGTGGACGTGATAAGGCGCTGCGTCAAACGCCAGGATTGTTGCTGTCGCTGTGTTCTCTGCTGCGGAGGCGATGGGTTGGCTGGAGTGGGGCGAGGGGTGTTGGTGCGTGGGAGTTGCGATGGTGGCGGAGGGGAAGCATGGAGGAAGCACTGTCGGAGGCTCTGTAGCGAGACTGTGACCCACTCTAGTTTGGTGGTTGCGCAAGGTCCCACATCACCGACAGTTACAAGAAGGAAGTTATGCATGTTGACTTTGCCAACAAATCCCTATCTCCACCTCAACAATTTATCAGGGAGCTTCAGTGAACCGAGACTGCTAGAGTCATGGATTCCATTCAATTTTTACAGGTTTTACATTTTTACAGCTGAGAACTGTGTTTTAATCCAGGCAGTTCAGGGCGAAACCTAGTTTACTTACTCCACACACATGCCTAATAAAATTCTCTCCTAAAAAAAAATAATAAAAATAGGTCATTTTCAATCCACGACTGTTCGTGGGGGACGCTGCTGTGCGCAATTGGCTGCCGCGATTCGCCCTCAAATATACAGTCAATTCACTTTACAGTATATTCTGTGAAGCGCTTTGAGACATCGATAAAATGTGAAAAGCGCTATATCAAATGGAAGGATTACTGTAATTATTAACTGAATCCTCTGCTCCACCATCGGCGGCTGTGCCTTCAGCCACTTCATCCCGAGCCTCTCTTCCTCACTCCCTTCGCCTTGCCTCCTTTCGGTCACCTTCTCCCCCCCCCCCCCCCCCCCCCGCCCTCCGGCTCTGCCCGGGATCCGTCATTTTGAAACGTTCTTGGACGCCCTCCGGCGTGGAATGAGGGCGTTATCTAAATCCAAGTTGTTGTTGTTTTGTTGTTGACATCCAGATCACTTGAAGGCAGCACGGAAATTGAAGTTTTCGAAAATGTAAACCTTTACATTTTCCTGTGTTGGATCTTGCCTAGCGGCTGGGGAGATTTGGAGAGTTGGGAGATTTGGAAACTGGAAAGCTTATTATTGTGTTTTAAGCCTCAACTTTGGTGTCCCGCAACTGGAGCTAATGGTTATCTCTCCATTTTGTATCCTGAGAATCCACGCAACATAAATAACTCACGTAGTCTCAGTTATCTAGGTAATCGGTATGAGAGGTGGATCCTGCCATTCGAGAATTTGCATGTTTACCTGATCTTCTAAAGCAGATTTCGATTATTCTTGGAAACTTTGCAATTGAATTTCCCATAACACTGTAGTGTAACTACTCTCCCATAGCAACACAATCCATTGTTCCGATTGCACGTCGATTGCACAAATTATTTATTTTTGACCTTATTTTGAAGGTATAACTTACCAGTTTTTTTAAGCAAGAGAAAAACCTGATCTTAATTTAAATTTTCTAACCCCGTCACTATCTTAAACAGCAAATATCTTCATGGTTGCACAACTATCAATCTCACCCACACCCGTTGGCTCCCTCAGAGCATCCAATTTTAGATCCTCGTCCTCACTTTCAAGGCCATCCACAGCCTTGCCTCCCCCCCCCATCTCTCTGACCTGCGAACCTCCCCTGTGTGTGTGTGCGCGTGTGGGTGTGTGTGTGTGTATATGTGTGAGGGATGATGTATACAAATGTTTGTGTGTAAATATGTGTTGTGTTTAGTGGACGGGGGTGAATGTATGTTGGACTGGCCAATGAGAGGCTGAATGGATTTACCCTGTTCTGTGATGGACCGTAGGCTGGTGTGGGGGGTTTGTTATGTTGACCGAGATGTTGGAGATGAGCCGGTAACTATTTTTGCCCAGTTTCCTGGGTGTTTAAGGCAGCGCTCGCCATTTAAGGGCTTAACTTTGTCCTCTCATAAATACCAGACACACTTAAGGGAGGGCCGGCCAGCCCAACTAAACTGTTGGAGTGGGAGAGATGCTGAATCCCTGGCTGGCTTTGAACTTGCAAGGAGGACTGCGGACAGTCCCACGTCCCGGCGTCCGTTGTTCTGCGTTGCACGTACGTGTCACTCAACCCATCTTAGACACGCATATTGTACAGCCGTCATTTCTGCGTCATTCACACACTTTAAATTCACTTTGCAGTATATCCTGCGAAGCACTTTGAGACGTCTCGAAGACAAGATAGAAGGCGCAAAATCAAATTTGAGGACTATTATGGTTAATATTTTTATGATTGATATAATCCTTGCATTTGATACCGCGCTTTTCACATCTTCTAGACGTCTCAAAGCGCGTCACAGAAGATACTGTAAAGTGAATTGACTTGTTTATTTGTGGGCGAAACGCGGCAGCCGATTGCGCACAGTTTGAAATGACCAATTTTATTAGCGTTTTTCGCGGGAGTAAGGAAACTTGCCCAACTCGCCCTGACCTGCCTTGATTCAAACACAGGTCTCAGAAGGGGTGAAAGGGATGAAAGGGGAGCGGAATCCACAATCTTCAGATGTGAGAGTGTTATTGACTGAGCCACAGACTCACACGCCCCCTTAAACCCATTGCCAATACTGCCCGATACTTTCACAAAACCCTCCAATTCAACCCGATTCAACAGCCTCGCTGACACTCCACCATCGACTGCCGACAACGTAGCTTATTAAAATAACTTACTATAACAATTATGTTAGAGCAGGGGAGCAATTAAATACAGAAATGGACACAATTTAGAGACACTATATATACTAAATTGTGAAAGTGTGGTGGAAACACACACACAGAATATACTGTAAAGTCCAGTGATTGTCTACTTTGCTGACTAAACGTACGCAATTGCACACAGTGTCAGTGTCTCATAAGATAGTCGTGGATTGAATGACCCTTTTGGGGGGGTGGGAGGGTGAATTATTACCCCCGTAAAGCGATCTGCCGGTCGACTAATAAGCAGATTTCTACTTACTGCAAGGTAAACGACAACTTGCATTTATTTGGCGCCCCTCCACACACAGGAGCGTGTAAACAGGGGCGTGTGGAGAAAGGAAATTTGCCCAAAGTTTGAACCCATCCAAGAATCAAACTTGGGTCCTTTCTCTCGCAAAGCGAGCCCTCTAGTCACTACACCAAGTGTAGTGACTAGACACAGCACATATGGGATGTGGAAAGTGATGAGTTGTGTGTGTATTTGTCGGAGAGAGGAGTGATGTGTCAATGGACTTACTTTGCTGCAATCTACATGGCAGAAGTTTGGGTGAATTTGGTCTCCCTTCCCCACAACCCCCCCCCCCTTACCCACCTCCCAAGAATTTCCACGTTTCAAAGTTTCCGGGAATTCAGAACGAAGGAATGGGAGTCAATCATCTTTCATTTTCGTGAATGTTTAGGGCTGGGAGTTTGTGCAGAGACAGGAACGGCACCAGATGCCAATAATAATAGTAATAAACATAATAATAATAATCCTTGCATTTGATATAGCGCTTTTCTTATCGACGTCTCAAAGCGCTTCACGGAATATACTGTAAAGTGAATTGACTGTATATATTTGTGGGCGAATCGCGGTAGCCAATTGCGCACAGCAGCGTCCCCCCCACAAACAGTCGTGGACTGAAATGACCAATTTTATTACCGTGTTTTTTTTCGGAGGGATTATTATTATTAGGCGCACACATGCGCGTGCGTGTATATATGTGTGTGCGCGCGTGTGTGTGTGTGTGTGTGTGTGTGTGGAGTAAGGAAGCTTGTCCAAGATTTCGCCCTGACCTGCCTGGATTCGAAACACGGGTCTCACCTTTAGCAAAGCGAGCGGCTCTAACCAAACGAGCTTCGGGAGAGCTCCACAATCTTGGCTATTGCCTACGACCGTCGCCTGGTTACTCAAACCCTGGCGCCGAATCGAACACACCCATCCAGGAAAATAACAGCACCTGACGGAGAGACAGTTTCCAAGAGTGGAAATCACACATCCTTTCGCTGTGACTGAGCTGTGTTGTTTTATGTTTCCTCCCCCCTGGCCCGGCGTCGCTTGGCGACCGGCAAAACAGTCTCCAGCCGGGAGGAGGGCGGCATTCCGGTTTACCGGAACCTGCCGCAGGCTTCAGGAAGCTGTGCCCGCCTGTGTCTCTGTGTGTCTCGCTGCAGACAGCAATGCGTCCCCCCTCCGGGGACCTGCCATGTCTTTCCGAAATTGCTCCCGAGATGCCGTCCCGGCGTGGAGGGCGCTGTATATAAATCGCTAGGGAATCCATCCCTACCAGGCAAACTTTTTCAACTTGCCTTGTCGCCGGCATTGCAAACCTCCTGGGCCTAGAGCATGGAATGCGCGCGCACCTCCGAAGGCGCGCGCTTACACAGGATAAAAATCCCCAGCGATAGCGATATATCGGTATATATCGATATGAGCCAACCGATATATCGATATCGGAAAATTTCCATGTCGACGGACCCTAATGTCATGGCCGGGTCAGACTCGCCGATCACTCGAGAGGAACCGGTTGAACGATCAAAAGAAGTGTTTCCTTTGGTTTGAGCCCAAAGTAACGGTGACAGATGTGTCAACCCGGTGGGTCGATGAGAGGTCAACGGCCGCTTATATAGCGAGACCTCTGGCCAGGGCCAGAGCTGGTTTGTCCCAGATCGAGGCGATTGGGATATTGAGGGCATTTCCAACTGCTTAGTCAGGGCGTTGGCGATCTAACCACTGGCATGCTCCCTCGGGGGGATGAGGTTTCAGATTAGCATCTAAAGTGATTGACGGGACCCTTTGTCTGGCTGCGCACACTGTCAAGAAGACATTAGGGCTTTCGCAGAAACAACGTCAGTCTCGCTTTTTGCCTTGTGACTCAGGCTCACACCCATCCACATCCGCATCCACATCCACACACACACCCCATAACACCAACAAATAATAATAATCCTTGCATTTGATATAGCGCTTTTCATGTCTTATCGACGTCTCGAAGCGCTTCACAGAATATACTGTAAAGTGAATTGGCTGTATATTTGTGGGCGAAACGCGGCAGCCAATTACGCACAGCAGTGTCTCCCACAAATAGTCGTGGGTTGTAAATGACCAATTTTTAAAAAAATTAGAGCTACAGGAGCTCCATAAAGTGAAACATCCCCCCCCACCCCGCCTTCCTTCCCAATGCCCCCCACCCCCACACAACCGTCCGTCAGTCTGTGCTGTGTTCAGGGCGGATGGTAACGATGTTAGAAGATGAACTATTTATTGTCATCCCGTCCCAGAGTTTAAGACCAAACGTGGTGTTGGACACACTGATAATGCAGAACTGTTTACCGTCAGGAACTAATGAAAACAATGGGGGTGACTAAGATCTAATGCCACAAGTTTTAACTAATAGATACTGAATGGGGATTTTGGGATGTCCACAGATGGCTGGGACTAAAAAGTCGAAGAGTAAAAAATAAATACTGCAGACCACACAATCTCTGCAAGTCACCAAGTCTTTTAGAAGTATAAAAGAGGGTCTCGAAGATCAGTTAGATCAAATGCAGGCATCCAGATCTGGTAGTATATGTTTATTCTGCACTTAGTTAACGCTGTTGAATGTATGGTTGAAACTTGAGATTTGAAAGTGAAACGGTCGTTGTACTCTAAGCCTATCTAAGCCTAATATCCCAAGACAAATTAATGTGGTTTTCGGTTGCGCCCGGTTGCAAATGAGTTCACGCCGTTACCGCTGTAAATCACAATTAAAGTGGTTTCTCTCTCCCCAACCCTAATCAACATATGGACCCACAATCCCGGCAAAGTCTGCCAGACAAAAAAAAAGCCTGAGGGTTTGGAAACTAACTAGCGGTCGGTCAAACCGTAACAATCACCGGGGCTCACGTCCCACTTGATCAGGGTGAGGGTAAGGATTAGCGTCCTGTAGCTCAACCTTACAAGCGAGAGACCCGGGTTCATTTCCAGGCAGGTCAGGGCGAAACCTCGGGCAAGTTTCCGTACTCCACACGCACGCCTGATAATAATCCTTCAAAGAAACAACAACAATAGTAAATTATGGTTTATTCACGACAAATTTAATAGACAAAATTAAAAGCAATAGAATGAGATGCAGCCTTGAAGACCGTCAACCAGACTCAGTTGTTAGTACTCCTGCCTCTGAATCTGTCCATTACAACTTCAGGAGACCTATCAGAAAGGCAGCTACCACAGTATGACCCCATCTCTAACCACCTGGAACAACCTATATACTGTACGTACTATGGAAGAAAAATGCCAATATAAAAATCAATAGTGACAATATGTTAATCGTTGCATTTGATATCGAGCTTTTCACGTCTTCTAGACATCTCAAAGCACTTCACAGAAGTATACTGTAAAGTGAATTGACTGCAAATCTGTGGGCAAGATCAAGTATTTCCTTAATCTTCGCTGATCAAGTTATTGCTTTGCTTCCCCATATAGAGTTGATAAAAACACTTAACAGGAATTATTGCGAAACGCTTTATCGCAGATCTATGTTGTAGGCGTTAGCGTTAAAATAATAATCATAATCATAATCATAATAACAACAGCCATTGAGTTTGATTTGCCACCCTTCCTCCGAGGACAATGTCCAAAAGATCTTGAGGGGATACACTGTGAAGTGTGGAGACTGGGTGAATGAGTATTCATCCAACCAGGAATAGGTGCCTGCCAACAAAAACGCAAAATACTGCACAGGCTGGAAACCAGAAACAAAAAACAAAAACAGAAATAAGAGTCGCTCGCTGGCCTCCCAAGTCAGAGGGTTGGGAGTTCGAGCCCTGTGTCAACAGTGGACCAAGCAAATATAATCCTTGCACTTGATATAGCGCAGCTTTTCACGTCTTCTAGACGTCTCAAAGCGCTTCACAGAGCATACGGTATAAAAACCGTATACTCTGTGAAGACTGTATATTTGTGGGCGAAACGCGGCAGCCAATTGCGCACAGCGGCGTCCCCCATAAAGAAGTCGTGGATTGAAATGACTAATTCCAGTTAAAATTGGTCATTTCAATCTACGACTGTTTGTTGGGGACACTGCTGACTAATTCTAATTCTAGACAAATTGTTATCACTTTTACAGAGATTATTATTGGGCATGTGGAGTTAGGAAACTTGCCCAAGGTTCGGCCCTGACCTGCCTGGATTCAAACCACAGATCTCACACTCTAACCACTGAGCTACACGGACTCTTATCCTCTCTCCCTCCCTCTCCCAGTGCAGAACGGTACAATGCATTCTTCCCTCTTTCTGTCATCTTTAATTCCGTGTCACCCCCTATTCTTTTGCAAGTTTTTATCAAACTTTAATCTTCCCCTGCAAATCAGTTTAACATTTTGTGACACTTGTATTGTGAATCCAGCAATCATTAATGTCGGTGGGTTGACGGGGGTGGGGGGGGGGGGGGTTGGGGGGGCTGGAGGGGGCGGGTTTGGCGTCTTTCGCTTTGGTGAATAGTTAACCACAAATCAATCCCCATTGTCCATCTCTATTGCTTCACACAATGACCATGATCCAACCCAACCCTGTTCAGTCCTGGGCATGACACTTTAGGAAGGATTGCAAGTCATTGTAGAGGGCGCAAAGGAGATTTACCAGGATGGCACCAGGAATGAAAGGCTTCAGTTATCGGGAGAAGCTAGAGAAGTTAGGATTATTCTCCCTGGAGCAGAGAAGAGGAGAACTTCATAGAAGTTTTCAAAATGATCAGGAGATTCCATTAGGGTGAACAACGAGAAACTGTTTCCACTGGCGACTGAGTTGGTCACTCGAGGACACCAGTTTAAAATAGTTGTTAAAAGAATCAGAGATGAAGGCGAGGAGACATTTTCTCACGCAGTTGAGTTGTCCGGATCTGGAATGCGTTACCTGAAAGGGAGGTGGAAGCCGATTCGATAACAACTCTTAACAGAGAAGTAGATACTGTAGTTATTTAGGGAGGACAGGCTTGCAAGAGAAGAGAGAACGGGAGAGTGGGATTGATTTGGACAGCTCATCTTTTCAAAGACACGATGGGCCAAATGTCATCCTTCTGTGCTGTGTAATACTATGATTCTACCAACTGGTCATGGAGAAATGCCTTACAATATTCATAAGCTTAAGGACTGCTTGTTGTGTGTTTGTTTTGGACGCAGTCTAGTCCTTACATCATTCCCAGCATAATAAGAACACAAAGGATAAGTTACAGGGAGCGCGGAATAGCACGGGAGATTAGGAATTTTCAAAGCCCAGATGTCTGGTAGATAGATTGTTGGAGGATAGTTTGTTGGAAATAAGATATCTGATCCCAGCTCCATTGAAGTTTCTGCTAATTTCTGTCTCTTGTCATGTCCTCGGGAATGAGATGAAAGAAAGGAGAAAACGATTAGCCTCGAGTATTTGATATCATGCTTTATCATGTTGTTGATGCTTTGCACAATGTATTGGAAAGTGATTTGACCGTATATTTTGTGGGTGAAACACAGCAGTCAATCACGCACGACAGTGTCCCACAATGACTGACCACATTTTTTTTAAGAGGGATTATTACCCCCCCGGAAAGCGATCCGCCGATCGACTGAAACTGGGTTCCCCCCTTACTCCTGGGTAAGGTTTTGCCCCATCTGGGAATCGAAGCCCAGTCGTCTGGCTGACTAAGAAAACCCAGCGAGCCCCTACGCTACGGAAACTCACAAGAATAATGGCACTTTGCTTTCCACATCATTAGAACATTTCAAAGGACTTTGTGGGAGTTTGTTTATTGTTCTTGAGTCCACAGGGAGGGACAGTGTGGATGTGTATTACTGTGAGTATTTATAACCTTTCAAACAGTCAATTGGCCACAAAGTTTGGAGTTGATAAATAATGAGATTGCGAAATTTGTTGATGTCAACCTAAAATAACATGCAAACAAAAGCATATCTGGTCATTAAGACTGAGCCTGAAGGCTGCTTTAACTATTATTTAATATATATTAACGATCTGGACTTGGGAGTAGGGAGCACGGTTTCCAAATTTGCAGATGATACTAAGTTAGGGAGAAATAGTAAATAGTGAGGAGGATAGTAACCATCTGCAAGAAGATATAGATAAAATGGTAAAGTGGGCAGACATTGGCAGATGAAGTTTAATGCAGAGAAGTGTGAAGTGATACATTTTGGGAGAAGAAATGAGGGGAGGCAATATAGGCTAGAAAGTACAATTTTAAGGGGTATGAGGGAGCAGAGAGACCTGGGGATTTGTATTAGCAACTCTTTGAAGGTAGCAGGACAGGTAGACAAAGCCGTTAAGAAGGTATATGGGATACTAGGCTTTATAAATAGGGATGTAGAGTACAAAAGTCAGGAAGTGCTGACTAACCTCTATAAAACTTTGGCTCAGCTGGAGTACTGTATCCAATTCTGGTCACCACACTATAGAAAGGATTTAAGGCATTGGAAAGGGTGCAAAGAAGGTTTACTAGAATGGTACGAGGATTGAGGGCCTTCAGTTATGAGGAAAGGCTAGATAGGCCAGGTTTATTCTCTTTAGAACAGAGAAGGTTCAGAGGAGATCTAATAGAGGTTTATAAAATCATGAGGGGATTCGACAGGGTGAATAAGGAAAAACTGTTTCCACTGGTGGGCGAATCTGTGACTCATGGTCACAGATTTAAAATAGTTTCAAAACGAAGCGGAGGGGAGCTGAGGAGAATTTTTTTCACTCAGCGAGTTGTACGAATCTGGAATGCATTGCCTGAAAAGGTGGTGGAGCCTGATTCGATAGCTTTTAAAAGAGAATTAGATCTTTGTTTAGAGAGATCTTTATTTAGGTCCTGCCAGGATCTTTAGGTTAGGTTATGGGGGAGAGGGGCAGTGGGATTGAGTTGCTCTTTTCAAAGAGCCAGCACAGACTAGATGGGCCGAATGGGCTCCTTTTGTGCCGTAAAATTCTATGATTCTATGAACCCTGATTGTGAAATGCTGAGAATCTGGGAGTTGATTGTTAAGTCCTGGGAATCTATTCAGACGGCTTTACTTCCCCGCGCACACAAACACACACACACACTAAAAAAAGAACTAAAAAAAATTGGCAGCATCTATGGAGGAAGGAAAAGTGAGTCAACGTTTCTGGATAAAAAGGCAGAGGATTATCCTTTGAATATTGAGACTCTGTAACCCATCATCTCCTGCCCTCTACGCCCATTTTCTTCTTTGTCTTCCTTGCCCTGCCTCTCCCTCTCTTTAAAAGCCTCTCCCTCCCAACATAGCCCAGTTCTGACGAAGGGTCGTGGACCCGAAACGTTGACGTGATCAACTGATTTTATTTGGTGGGGTAGGGGTGTCACAGGAAGGAATGTAGGTGATTCAATCGGAGAGCAAACTGTGTGTTACACAATGTGAAAGAAAGGAAAGTGGCACATAGATAAATCGGTGCCACCCACACTCTCTGTCGAGGGGGTGGGTAGGGGGGAAAGTTCGAAGGGTGAGACAGGTGGAGAAGATGATGTGGTGTGGTATGGATAGGGGATGGAGAGAAATGGGTGGGGGTAGTTGAGGGGAATGGCTGGATAACTTGACGAGAGAGGTTGAAACAAGGCCAACTTCCATTGCCGTCAGCCATGTGGCACTAACCAGGGGGCAGTGGGTGTCTGAGACTGCATAGTGCATAAGCTCTCTATACAAAATCCTCACCGTGAGATTTGCCCAGCCTTTGGCCACTGTTTTGGCCAGCCTTTGTTGCCACAAGATAAAGTAGGCTCATACATTGGGTGGTGCTCATAGTTTCCTAAATGAACCAGTTGTCCTATTTCATTCCAGTGGTTACTGTACTCGATTACCAATCTTACCTCGGTTTTGCTATTTCTGGCCAGTGGTTGTCGCCTGGACCTTGATCTGACATCCTATTTCTGTTCTGTCTTTTGTGGCAAATTTTTGCCGCTTCTTTTGGCGAGTCGAGGATCTGACCCATGCAGAAACCTATCATCAAGCAAGAAGGGTTTCCAAACCAAACTGGGAATTCAACTGCATCCGACCTACACATGGAAATTCCTGAGGAGAATTATTTTATTGGAATGGAATACGCACTCTTTCCTGCTTAGCTAATTCCAGAGAGGATCAGGTCCAGGCTGGCTAGAGCCAAAGCTTGGGGACCTCAGAGTGTGCGTTGGGGTTAACTGTGGGAGTGAGATTTCTCTTTTGTTCCCTTTTGCCAAGGATAAAAGCATTCATCCCGAAGCTTATCTGGATGATTTAAGTGCTGGGTATGCTTTTTTTCTGGATGAAGTTAAATATGGTTTTACAATCTGAAATATTGGACTTTAGCATTGAAATATGCAGAAACGTTGACTTTTTGTCTATAATGACTCTAAACCCAAAGCTGTGTCATTTCCTGAGTTATAATCTTATCAAATCCACCAGGGTAGGATGAGTATAATATAGATCATACTTTCCTTCTTCTTTCTTGTCCTGTTTTCCCTCCCTGGGTCTCTGGCACCTAACCCATGACTGCCATTACCCCCTCTTCCCACCACCCCCTGGTCTCATACTCAGACCAAACTCTATTCCCACATCTCACCAGTTCTGACCACATCCACTGTCTCCCCATCACAGAACGGACCAACTTCTAGATACTCGCACTCGTGTTCAAATCCACTCACTGCTTGGCACCTCTCCCTACCTCTTCGACCTCCTCACTCCCCAATCCACCACCCAGCGCCTCCGCTCCACTGGCAGTGGCCTCCTGTTTGTCCCTCGCCCCCTCCGCTGCACCATTGGAGGTCATGCTTTAAGCCACTACACCCCCAAAATCTGGGATAGTCTCCCTCAGTCCATCTGCTTTGCCCTCGCTCTCCCTCTTATTAAGTCCTGCTTGAAAACCTTCCTCTTTGACTGTGCTAACTCCTTACCTGGCTCCTCCACTGTTAAATGCTCTGAGACGCTACCCGGAGTGGAGGGTGCTATAATAAGTTCAAGTTGTTGTTATTACCAGGACTTTGTCTTTATCAGCGACAGGGCAAGCAAGTTGGAATTTGGAGCCTGTAACACACTGTAAATCACTCTATCTGTGACAGCTGATCAGCTATCTGAACTCTTGCATTGAAGAGATCTCTGGGTTGTTGACATTGTAGTAAAGTTCATCAATAGAAACGATTAATCCCCATATTCTCAAACACTTTGGAAGGTTTCCGTGAATTTAGTGGGCGTGGGAAGGTAAATAGCCATGATGTCAATGACCAATTCTACCTGTGGGGGGTGGGGAGGTGGGCTGGGGTGAGGGGAGAGAAACTCTTTCAATGAAGTGATCCACAAATCGACTGACAACCAGGGTCCCTACCTTACTGCCGGGTGGAGACGTGTGGAGTAATCTCATTGTGATCCTACTTAGACAAGGTGCTAAAGTGCCCATCGGCAGTCTGTTGCAGGGGTATTTTCTCCATACTCCATTTCTTGATACTCAGCGGACTGTAAAAGTTGCAGAGTCAATACAGAGTAATAACAAAGCAGGAACACAGTTGTTTGAAGTATGCTTTTTTTTATTGATATCAGTCAGCAAGCAATGTGAAAGCGGCGAGGGGGTGGGGATGGAAGGAAAGGGAGAGTGAATGGGAATGGGGGTGGGGGTGCAAATTTACAGATATTTTACAACTGTCCACAAGGCCACAAGTCAAAATTCTTGATGAGAGTTACAGGTTTCCGATGTGATTTTACATAGAAAAATAAACAATTAAAACACAGAAAGATAATGTACAGAATATTGCAAGGATCTCCACTGATTCACACCCACTGATCAGGTCATATTTAAGACATCCGCCACTCTGACCCCACCCGAGTTGGGAGTCAATGTAATGTCAGATCATCATATGTCCTTGCTACTATCAATTGTAGTTGTATAGTAGTTACCCGACAAGAGTAATTTACAGTGTGATACAGGCTCAATCAATCAATTACAACTTACATTTATATAGCACTTTTCACGTCGAGAGGACGTCCCAAGGCGCTGTACAATTAGGTAGTGACAAAAGCAGCGGGGGAGGGATTGGGGTAGGATGAAGAAGAGTAGGAAGATTGACTATATATTTGTGGGCGAAATGTGGCAGCCAAATTGCACACAGTTTGTTTGGTGGCTCCAAACTCCACCTCATGCGCCTGTCACTCTTATGAAGACAAATGTCCCTGGTTATAACCCCTCACTACCACCACACTTACCTCCCACTCACCCACCCACCCATAAATTAAAATATCAAGCAAAATGTTTCATATACTTACATATATATATATATACCTAAACATTTTTTGTGCATTTAATCTTGCAGCGAAGGCTAAGTGAAGAGCTAGTCACACTTCACAGTAAAACTGCACAGCATTTAACAAGTCCCCCCACCCTCCCTGTAAGCTAGTTGTGAATCTGAGCACAATATAGCACAGTGTTTCTCCCTGTCCTACCTTTGTTCTGATCCCTGACACGAGTTTCCCTAAAAGCAGAGTTATTTAAATAACCTGAAATAACCCACCTGATCCTGATTACTATTAAAATGTTCCTGATAAGGTTATCTATTTTCCTTGCTTCCTTATCCTCCCTGCTACTCTATTCACCCTTCCCTACATTCACCTCCCTCACCTCCACCTCACCTTTAGAAGAAGGGAAGGCACGAGACAGACAAGGGAGAGAGGGGTACAGATGATTTCTCATCTTTGGTGCCCTCAAGGTCACAGTGATGGGAATTGGATGATGGTTTACAAGACCAAAGAATGCTGATTTGGGTTTGAGTCATCTGAGTAACGGGCTCTTCACGTTTGACATCTGTTGCACTGGGACGGTGAGAGGGGCTGTGTAGCTAAGATAGTGGGGCTGGGTGGGTGGTGGGGGGGAGGTGGGGGGATGGTCTCAGATGAATGAGGTAGCCAGACAGACCGCAAAAATCATCGTCAGTACAGCAGAAGTGGTGGATCTAACACCGTTCGACTTGTAGATGGTTCGGCTGTTTAGGTTCCGAAGGGGTCTGTAGTTTAAGATCATAGGTTGGCTCGTCTCCCCTTCTTTGTTGAAATGCAAAGTCTGTGGAAAAGCGTTGAGCTAAAAAGTAAAGATATAATTGGTTAGAGCATTCGTCCCTCCCCTTGTGTTCTGGCTGACAATCCCCCCAACCCAGACAAAAACACGTAGTCAATACATGGTAAGTTGTGTGGCACTGCTGTGCATTTGCCTACCAAATACACAGTCACTAGACTTTTACAGTAAAACTATGTGATGTCCATTATTGAGACTTGCTGGCGTGAAAATGGCTGTATCAAGTACAAGTATATTGATAAATGATTACATTAGATAATATTATCATAATTCTGTGACTTTGGTGCCTTAGTCTCACCTGGTCCTTCCTGAGATGGATGGGATTGGGGAAGATGGTCCAGATCACGGCTTCCTGGCAGCCCGGGGTAGTTAGTGACCCATCGTAACGATAATACTCTCCCAGGTCTTCTTTGTTTGGGAGCAATGACGTCAAGGCAAATGCCGGCAGCTCCACATGCATACCTGCAACACAATCTTTCAATCTTCGTAACTGACATTCATACGACCTTGAGATGATAACTTCTTCAATGTAGCGCGTCTCTATCTGGCAACTCCACCCACCCCACTTCGCTCAGCCTTGCACAACCTTTTTTGGGGCTCACATACAGTATATGCTTGATGGTAATTGATAGTAATTACCATTGACATATACTTTTTATGTAATGTATATCTACATTATCAAAAGTATTCAGGGCTCCATATCAAAAGCAAAAGTTTATTTAACATAATTAAACTCAGCTCATTAGTAGTGGGTGTGTACACAACTGCACACCGCCCTGGAAAATATCACACTGCATTGTAAAGAGAGGGCTATAAATCAAAACAAAGTCTTACCACTTGTTTGGACTTGTTTCAAACGGTCAATTATGTCTTTGTACTTCGAATTAACCTCAGTGCTCTCCTGTAAGTAAGTAAGAAAATAAGTAAATGGGTAGGTAAGCATCCCAAAGCATTAGTAGTTGGTAGGCTCACCTCGCAAACGAGAGGATCCGAGTTTAATTTCGGATGGATCGATGGTTGAATGATGTATACAGAGATAAATAAACAAGATTGAGATGTTATCTCATTACTCACTTTGAACAGGAAAGCCAGCACGATCAGACCATCAGGATGTTTCTGAGCCTCCTGTAGGCTGTTGTACTTTCTGTTCTGGTGGACTATATGCAACTGCCGAAAGCAAGGTAGCAAAATCGTCCTTACAATCACATGGAAAAGGTAAAAAAGCTCCCACAACAACTGGCCCTAATGTAATCACACAGCAACAGGTGCCAGCCCGGCTCAGTCGGTAGTATTTTGAGTTGGCACCATTCTCGCCTCTGAGCCAGATGGTTATGGGTTCAAGACCCCCACGTCACAGTGAGCTCACAGTCTAGGCTGATGCTCTGGATGTTACATTCATGGGAACAGTTGGCTCCTGACCATAGAGCCTAATCCGCTACTTTATAAAATCAATGGACACCTTTAATTCCCATTTCCACATCTTTGCTCCACTGAGAACCTGAGGAAGGTCCAGCACACAAACCAATTAAGCTTATCATGCCCCATGCTGGCTCTCTCTCTCTCTCTCTCGCCCACCCCTCATCCAACCCCACACCCTCATTAGCCCACTTCTTTTCAGATGTTTCCCCAATTCCCTCTTCGCTGCAGTGACTGTCCAGCACCTTGGGACATCTGCCTGACAAGTGTCATTTTGTTGTTGTTGTTGATATTTCCTTAATACCAAGGCCAGTACACTCAAGTGTGCAGTCACTTTACCTCCATGGGATATCTGGTGTCATCTATGGTGTGCTCTGATCCATTTTTGCTGTCTGTCCCCCAGTGAAAGTGCAACTGGAGTGCTTTGTATGTGTTGGTCAGGCCGCCTTCACTGACAATGTTGGATTCCTCGAGTGTCACCTGAACTGTAAACAGCAGAGACACCTGAGAGGTCCGAGCTGCGAAAGCTCCTTCTAATCGTACATAACATCTCCCCCGACTGCCTCCCTTTCACGCATCCAGCTGTTACTTGATAAGAGTCTTGGGTCTCATCCAACAGCAACCCCGACCACCTCCCCACCCCCCCCACCCACCACCATCACCAGCTTTTCCACCATGGGCCCAAAACCTAGCCTTATCCTGTGGTATTATTGATGAGCGCCCGTCCTCCCTCCTTCTCCTTCTCCTCCCCTCCCTTCTTCATTCTTATCTCCTCTCTCCACTCCTTCCCCTTCTCTCCACTATGATCAAGCTCACAACTAGGACAGACAGACAAGTCAGAGCGAATGTTTGCAATCTTACCTGTGTGTCCAGTGTTCTCAATCTTAGCGGGCTTCTTCCCAACCTGATCATAGCCCTGGAAGCTGAAGGGGGTTAATGAAGGTAGAAGCTTTACATCTGTGGTTTTGATGTTGATGGGGGATTGCTTTGTCTTTCCACAATCTGGGTAATTCGTCACCCAATGCTCAGAGGCTAGAGTGAGGAACCAATCCGACAATTTTATACACTTGAAAACCTCCCTCCCCCCACTCTCACACACACTTCTCCGACATGAAAGCACATTCTGTTTCACGTATCGATTATTTTACTAATTAATTATATAATTAATCAGTTACCTTTACCAATCCTACAGTCCCTCTGGCCCACTCCCTTGCCTTCTTCAAGGCCTGACTGAATATCTTCCTCTTCAGTCTCACATTTAATAGCATTCCACCCTCCACCCCTCTTGATCCCAACCCCCAGCTCGGGTGAAAATCCTCGACTGTCCAGAGCCTTGGAAAGACCTCCTGACATAAATATAAATTGTTGTGGTTTGGTTTGGAGGAAGGAGGGGGGGAAAGCATTAATAAACTCCCGAGTCCCCAAATTTCTCACAATCTTAGCCTTAAGGACACCCCCCACTCCATCTCCACTCGCTCGCCCGCCCATTAAACTTTGAGAATTTGGGGAAGTTGTTAAATTTGGTTGTTTCTAGAGCTGGGAAAAGGCAAGTTACTAAGACGGTGACCTCAAGGTCATGACCACGAAAAATCTTGTGGCCTGAAATGGGTGATGAGGAGGTGCAAGAGGAAAATGTTGAACATTAATATGAGGGGACTTACCACATTTGGGATCCTTGCTGGCATAGCACCAATCGTCTAAACAGAGAACAAACATACAATTGAGGTTGGGTTTGTTCCTTAATTGCTGCGTACCCACCCCCACTACCCCACCAAAACTACTTTGCAACTTAGCAATTTTTGTCAAATTCACCGCTGAGCAGTCAGTTACTTTGATGTGCAGTGACTGAGACTGAGAATCTGAACCTACAGATTTTTGACTTGGAGGCGAGGTGAGAGAGTTACAGATTGAGCCACAGGATGACACCCAAACCTTTGGTGGTTTTGGTGCCTAGATTGCCTTCATTTGTTCGCCGAGGGCAGTTTAATCACTGAGACTCTGAGACACTGTCCTGCGTGAAGGGCGCTAGTGTAAGTGCAAGTTGTAGTCATTGTTTAAAACTGAGGATCAGAGCAACGTACCATTATACCAGTAATGGAGTGCGCCTTCTGTGCAATGAATAGTTAAAACTGATCCAAGCACTTTGCTGCAGTAAATAGTCACCATTTGGTTTTGCTTTGGGCGCTTTTGCATCAATCCCCAGCCGCGATCCAAGGGCTACATGTCACCAAACACAGGGTTGGGGGCTTTCACTCAGTTCCACAACTGATGAACAGTCACAGTCATCAGCGGAATACCAAAACTCCCTCATTGTTGCACGACAGACGCACCAAGCGAGATGCTTTGAATATTCAGCACATTCAGTGAATGATTTGAGCAGTAACAATTTGCCCTTGTACAGAAAGAAGTGCTTTCACATGAGAAGGTTTCAAAGCCTCTTACAAAGCGTTTTTTTTCGGTGAGTGGGTGTGAGTGTGCGAATTGGGAGGGTGAAAGAGTGAGAGGGAAGATAGTTGAAGACGTAGTCAAAAAGGAAGGTCTTCAAACAGGTTTTGAAAGTGGGGGAGGGGTTCAGTGGAACCCAATTGAGGAGCAGTGAAGCGATTTGTGAGTGGAATATTGCAACATTAAAGCTGCTCGCATTCCCTGCCGTGCCCAAAATATCTCAGAAGAGAAGAGATTAATCGGCAATTATCGATTACTCAAACGGCCCTCTGAGCAATCAATGCTTTGCAACATTGCTAACAAATACATGAACAAATAATAATAATTCTACCAAGTGATACAGCACCTTTCATGCTGGTAAGGACCTCTCAAAGTGATTCACAGGATTTTACTAGAGAGTGAAAGTGATCGTCCCACTTTACATCTCGGAAACAAGTTGATGCTGATTCAAACGCACGTACTATTAGTTGATGTGAAGCCCATTTACTCGGTTAAAGGAGCCAATTCTTTTACAATACGAGGTGAGGTAGTGAAACCAAACAACTTCCATATGAGCATGGATTTGGACTAGCAGAAGAGTGGGAACGAGGAAGGCCAGTCATCACACACGCGACAGGACGTTGGCGCTATTCCCAGGCCTTTGTGTAATGAAGATTGTGCAACATCCAAACTCACTCGTGGAGCGTATGTTCCAAAAAGGAGTGAACCTTTCTCATCTCTACTCAATTTAATAAAAAGGCAGTTGGTTTGTCAGTCCATAAATGCAGGAGCCCACTTGTGTCTCACGCGTCTCAGCAAGTCACCAATGCAGGCCAGTGGAGTGTCATTTGTGCAGTTGTCTCACTGACAACTTATGCTCTCAGTTGCAGGGTTAGCCAGGCTCAGTCAGTCACCTGTCTCGCCTGCGAGTCTGAACTTTGTGGTGTCAAACCACGCATCAGGACTTTGAGCTCACTGGGAGAGAAAACTGTATTGTCGGGGGCTACTGTTGTGTTTACCTACAAAAGACACCCTCGTCCCCATATCCCCCACCCAACTCGGGGTCTGACTCTGGCTCTCTGCAAGTGCTTTGAAATGGTTCCCTAATTGAAAGGTGCAGTTTAAAGTGCAAACTGTTTTCGCCCGGAACAACACGAATAGAAGGATATTTTTATTACAGTATTTTGAACACTAATGTCACCGAGTTCCAGATCCTGGTGCAAGGGAGTGTACAAGATAAGAGATGCCAATCAATCTGCATCATTAACTTTGAAGCCAACGTTGTGGTGAAAGATCTGCACAGTCATGACTTTCATCGAATTGTAACTGTTATCTCTCGACTGTGCCAAATTCTGAGTAAAACCACCAACCACATTTGGTTACAGTACAAGTCACCCAAGTGAAGGGTAATGATTTTTGCATTTGATGCCTTACCTGGTCACACAGGCAAGTTATCTCAAAGGAGTTTCAGAGGAGTCACTAACGTGGAGGGTCAGCATGTTTTTGGACCCAAGAAAGGAGTGACGTGAGAAGGTCAGTGTAAGATATCAGTGTATGTAAACATACCCAAGTCAAATCAGTCAGGGCCATAACATTTAATATGACTTATGCAAAGTATGAGTTACATGTAAACCTGCACACCAATTTATGCAAAGTTGTATATAAATCGTATAAGCAAATTATATTTGAATGCAGCGCTTCATCATTCTGCCTAAATATAAAATGCAGTCACTGTGCACCAGTAGGCAAACATCTGAAAGCGCTTCACAGGAGTTACTGTAAAGTGTAGTGGCTGTGTATGCCTATGGTAGTTGGGTCTGTGCTTGAATGTTTAGAACTATAAATGAATCATGACTCCCTTCCCCAATTTTCCCTCGAGATCAAAACAGATAGTTTGCCAAGAATACTCAAGTCACTGTTTTGATAACAATTTGAAATCAAGACTGACTAATCATAGCAAATAAACAATGCCAGGATACTGTGAGAAGCATCTTGCAGCAGATACTCAACCCAGATTCCGAGCGCAAACCAAGGAACCGTTCCAATGGATGATTAGGTGTCCACTGGGCTCAATCAGTGACAATCTCACCTCGGAGCCAGAGGGTTGCAGATTGAAGTTTTACGTTGGAACTTTCAGCGCCTTGGACATCCTCCTGACATGAAAGGCGCCTGAGAAATGTAATCTTGTTACATTTTGTTGTTGAGCTGCAAAACGGCTTTGAAATGTTCCCCCACCACCTCCCCCACCCCACCCCCAACCAAGTGAAAGGCGCAACATGAAATGCAGGGATTTTTACCAGCTTACTTGTTGCACTGTATACATTCTGCCCCTAGTGTCTGCAGTTTTGTCACTTTGTATGTATAGTCTATTTGTATAAGGACAACATTAGTCACCGTAAACCGTGGTCTGCAACAAGCCGAAAGGAATGAAAGGATTTGGCAATAATGGGGTGAGATGATACAGCCAGTGAGCTGATCATTATAAACAGGGCTATTGTTACCCTCCCCTAGCGCAGGCTCTGCCAGCGCAGCGTATAGAATGGGCACAGTTTGTAAAGGGAACAACTGTTGCCTCGGTGAAAGAGAAGGCGGGTACTGAGAAACCACCCTACCAAACTAGAACAAGTTGCATGGATATTAACCGTTTATAAACTGTAACCGGGCAAACCAGCATGTATGTGTACCAGCATGGATCGCGGCTAGAACCTGGGGTTCACGCCAGGCAAGTCTCTTCACCTCATCTCACCTCACCTCACGTGAGGGCCGGGATTACAAGTTTGGCTGTCGAATAACCCTGGCACTGTGGTCTCCAGAACATCATGGTGGCTGGCACGTCACACAGGCTGTCCAATAGAATTATGCAATCGAGTCAATCCTCTGCGATGGCCCTGCTTGTCCAATCCCTGAGCCATACTCCTAAGGCTAGTACTAGCCAGGATGCCTGGTTCATCAGTGCAACTTGGAAGGGGTAGGTAGACTGGTCACTTTGGGGGCAGGGATTTTTACCACTTTGGGCTCTTGTTGTAACATTGCAAGCCAAAGTCCTGATGGGGTTGGTGGTCCTAGTAAGACAAGAAGCGGGAAGCTTTCCAGACAGTGTTCTTGGTGCCAAGCTATGTGCTTTTAGCTGGCAAAACTCCAGCAGTTTTCACAATTGTGCATTGTGAGCCAAAACTGTGCCTAATATCACCGGAAGTTAGTTGTTAGAATATATTTCTATGTATGTAGAGTGGGGGGGTGGGGGGTGGGTGATGGGGGAGTGAATAGAGAATGCATACTCCATTCCATTCAGCCTCAGGAATATCTCCGCATGTGGGTGTGATATTGTAAGATTCTGCAATTAATGTGTTAATTAAAATCTCAAATTATATTGGCGGTTTGAGACACGCGTAGCCAATTGAATTTCACCTGACAGGACTTGGTTATGTCGAGCTTGGTAGAGGAAATAAGGGATTGAATTGATAAACATCACAATGTTTTCAGTATACGTCAGCGATCTTCTCATGGAGCTATGGGCTGATGGACTTATATTTGGACTAATCTGGACCTTCAAAATTGTACTTTGCTACTCTATCTCTCTCACAGCAGACGCCTTTTTTTTGGTCAACTTAGATCAACTCATTGTGAGCCATGTGTAAATATGTAAGCATTTTTGGAATGAATACTTTGAATTTCTTATAACTATTACTAATCAAGATTAATAAACTTGAATATTCATTGTACAATTACATTTGTATATTCCTTACTTCACCGCAGGGTCACAAATTTAAATCGACCCTTACAATATAGACGGTGAACTCCTAATAATAAGATCCTGGCTTATATCATCAAATACCAATGTGAATAAATGACTCGACACACCTCATTCCATCACTCGCTTGTAACATATAACATCGCTTTTTACACCTCCCAGTCAGTATACTGTACCATTGGAGTGAATTTACCTGAATTGCTTTGCAAGAGGCGCCGTGGACTGGTATAGCCTTGCGAGCTCCCACCACGAGCTGTCTGGTAACCTCGCTCACTCTTTCCCTCAACCAGCCCCGTGCTCGACTGAACTGACGGTTGTGGCCAGATCTCTATGATTGGAAGTTTTAGCCCTTGCCTTCTTTGAGGTTTTGCCTGATTCTTAAAGTCTGAGTGACGCAGGTTGTTAAAATGAGCAAAATTTTAAAAAATTGTACAATAAACTTATACCGAACTTATCTTAAACATGTTTTAACAAAAAAAACTTGACAGTTGTGGGGTCAGGGGCTGACAGTTGCTTGTTCTGCATTGGGTCCTCCCAGCTACCATGCTCCCTAGTGACCCGGAGGAATGCATGGCTATATGTCATCCCAGAGATAGGGTCACTGAGCTCCTTTCCCTTGGGAGTGATGATATCTCAGAGGTTAACTGTATATGGAACTCTCAGTCTAGTTTGGATACTCTTAGGCAGGGTGATGGGATTCCCTTTGTGTCAAAGACACCAACTGACCAAATGACACCTGCTCCCCAGATTGCCTCCCCCTCTCAAAAAGTCACCAGTCCCCATTGGTCAAGACTCCTTGCTCTTCCATCGCCTCAATACAATCCCATAAAGGGATCTGGATTTCAAGATCTCACACTCGGTCTTCAAATCTCTCTGTGCTCTGGCACCTCCCTAACTTTCTAACCCGCTTACTCCCTCCCCAACCCACTTCCTGCTGCCTCCACTCAACTGGCTCCAGCCTCCGCTTCTCGCTCGTGCGCTCCACTCCAACGTACTTTCATCCACAAAGCCCTGAAACTCTGCAACACTCTACCTTAAGCTTTCCATCTTTCCCTCTTCCTCCCCTATCTTCAGGTCATGCTGAAGACCTTCTTTTTCGATGTCACCTCTCCCCACCCCACTCCCCCCCAACCGAACACCCTCTGTCTCAGTTGTTGTTGGGAAGACCCAGACCTTAAAATTCCTTTACTTCCATTCCCTTTATCCCATCCCAGGCCCAGTCCAAAGAGGAAGAAAAAAAAAAGGAAGCAAACAAAATAAATCCCAAACCCACCAACTCGAATAAACGCAAAAACAGCAACAAAAGTGGTCAGCAGGTCAGGCAGCATCTGTGGAGAAAGGAAAGTGAGTCAACTTTTGGGGTCCACCACCATTCGTCAGACCAAGAGTCTTGGACCCAAAACGTTGACTCCCTCTTTCGTTTGTCTCCAGATGCTGCCTGACCTGCTGAGTGCTCCCAACGACGTCTGTTTTTGTTTCAAATTTCCAGCATCTGTAATATATTTTGACAAGTTTTGTGACTTGTGTAAAAAGGCGGGTTGGCTGGCGATACATCACACAGCCTCGGGTAGTCTCAAACTCAAATGGAATTTCGAAATCAACTCAAACCTCTATGACGGTCTCGGTTATTGGGTTCCTGAGCCAGGCGTGTCCGCGACACAACTTAAATAAAAGGTTTATATGTTGGTTGAGTGAGGGGTGGGGGGAGAGCCAAAGGGAGAGATCAAATCTCTCTCACTGATTCCAGCTTTCTGCCAACAACTGAATAATACACTGGACGCAAATTGTGGTCCAAACTTTCTGATTTAGTGGGTAAGCATTTTTCGGGCTGTATTTAAAAAATAGTTTTCGATATTAAAAAAAAATCCTCAACCTTAACTGACTTGCCTTACAGAAAATGGGAGAGAAGAGCAGAAAAATAAGAGAAGGGAAACACAAAGAGAGAGAGAGGGGAGGCAGACAGAGAGAAAGAGAGAAAAGGTGACTTTGTATGGCATTAGCATACAAAAATCTACATCAGTTGAGAAATGGCTGTTTTTTTTTAATTTTAATTAAAAAAACAACGAAAAAAGTAAGGGGAAACAAGAGTGTAGAGGAAAATATTGATTGGAGACAGACTTACCTGATGCCAGACTGGTATAAGGTAACCAGAAGCTGATGAAGGTGATGAGAAAGACTTTCATGCTTATTTCCCTTCCCTTATTCCTTCTCCTATGGTGAAGAAGAGGTCACTGTGATATTATTTGTTAACTGAGTGAGGTCTCACTTTTGTGCTAAGCTTTTTATAGTCTCCTACAGGATAGTGTGAGATCTGTCCTGGGCGGGATGGACTCCTCCTCTCGATCTCCCCTTTATTATGTATAACACAGTCATTATAATGGTGAGAGCGTTGTGGTGCGGGTGGAAAGGGAGAGAGAGAGAGGGGGCGGGTGGGCGGGGAGGAGGAAGAGAATAACCAATAAATTAATAAAAGATAAGATGAACTTGAGCGATTGGTGTAATAAAGATGAGTTTTTTTTCAGGAATTTATATGATGATACACTGACACACACAGAGATAAAGAGAGAGAAAAAAAAACTTGATAGTTTCACTTTAGTGGGTGTAAAAAATACATATCAAATCTTTTGAAAGATAAACGGTAAGATATTTACCATATATTTCATTCAGGCAGATATTTCATTCGTGTATTTCACCCCACCCCCTCCACCCCCCACGCCAACGATGATATATATTACCGGTAATCGTTGCGATTTGCAACCTCGAATAATCCTAACCAGCCGGCAGACATCGATTCATAACGAAAGATTATTATTAACTACTGCAAGCTGAAATCAGTCATCGATCAATCAATCAATCAAACACACCCCGGGACGGAACACAACACGGTGTCATGTCGGTTGCAGTGATGTGGGAGTTAAAACAGGGTTTTGAAACCGATTGCAATGCGTTCACTCAAGAGCGTGTATCCCTATGTGAATACACACAACACACACAGACAAGGAGGGAGGGAGAGAGGGTGGGAAGGGGTGAGGAGAGACAGGGGAACTATGACAATAAACACAATAATACACCGGAGATGAGAGAGAGAGATGTATTTCAATCCTACAATAAACTGAGCTCTTAATTTATCAGTGACAAAATCGCCAGTGCGTATGAACCTTACCACAAAAACACTCATATATAAATATATATATAGACTGTCCCACGACTGACTTGTTATATACAGCACTCAAACTTGATTTAAAAACACGCACCAGTTGATGTAGGCATTTATATTTAGTCTTAATGAATGGCGTCATTGCATAAGTGCTCAGTCTTCAAATCTGATGCTTCTGATCTGAAGAGAGAAATAAAGTCTCACTGGCTGCCCCTGATGTCCCCCGATGTCACTGCTTTGGCATCAACAGCGCAAAATAGTTCCCAGAGGTCGAATCATCATCAGGAATGCTACAAGTACAGGGTGTCCAAAAAGTCTTATTACTTACTCCCCTGTTTTTCCCGCAGTCCTTCGCTAGCCAACCACTGAGACGTGGAAGATTATGATAATTGTATTTACAAGGGTTCAATTGTATTCAGTCCAAATGTTTCAAGACATCCGGAGGAGCGGTGGGAGTGTGAGAGTGAGTGATTGAGGGATTTATTCACGTTAGATAATAATGATCTGGTTGGGTTGGGTGTGACAGGTGTAAAATGGATGATGGATGGATGGAGTGAGGAGGCCACGTGCCAAATGCCATTCTCAGGGTGAGAGGTGTAAAGCCTTCTCGCAGTTCTGATGGCCATTGAGGAACCAATCCATCAAATGAATGTAACATTGCTCAACGAGAGAGACAGAGAGTGGGGGGAGAGGGAAGGAGAGAGTTCTGCTGAGCGTGCGTGTGACACTGTCTGTACAATAAAATCACAGAGAGCTCTAAACACCCGAACCGAATGTGTTTATTTGTACTTAGGCATAGATAACGAACTGTCCCAAAGGATAGAGCTGAGGGGAGGTGGTGGGAAGCTTGCCAGGAAGCCGGTGCCACTCTCCATACACCCTTTAATACTCTCATTGTTCCGAGCATTTATCCATACATACATAATAACAATTTGTATTTATATAACAAAGAAGTAATAAAGGAGACACCCCACATCGAAACTAACTTGATTTAGCTGACGTGTTCTGACGAAGGGTGGTGGACCCGAAACGTTGACTCACTTTCCTTTCTCCACAGATGTTGCCTGATGTTCCCATCCCTCTCTCTCTCGATTTTGTTTGTTATTAATTTGGCTAATTTGATTCTGGGTCAGAAGTCAGTGGCATTTTTGCATAGATTTTCCATTTCGTAAGATTTGTATAAAGTGTCTGCAAACTACAGATGTTTTAAGAGATGGATTCAAGATTGGAGAATTGGAAAGCGTGTGTGTGTGTATAGTGGCTCCCAGCTGTCTGGCAAGATTCCCGCTGCTTTCTCCAGCTCTATCCTTTGAGGGCTTTGGCTCTCAGGGTTAACACTAGGAAGAATTTCAGCACCCCCACCCCCCCCACACACACCCCGAACTAGACAACCAATACTGCCTCAGAGAGTTGACTTTTATTCTAACATTCTGTTTCCAAGCACATCAAGTCCCGTTGGAGTAAGTCCTATTGCTAGTCAATCTCATGTTGTATGCGTGTGTGTGTGTCTCTTCTCCCTCTTCCTTCCCTCCGCTCCCTTTTCCCCCATTCCCTCCCTTTCCCCTATTCCCTCCCTCTTCCCCCTTTCTCCCCCCATTTCTCCCTGACTTTACCCCACTGCACCTTTCCCTCCCTCCCCCCTACCCTCTTTTCCCCCTTTCTGCCCTAACCCCCACTTCCACGACTGTTTGTGGGACACTGCTGTTCGCAATTGGCTGCCACGTTTCGCCCATAAATATACAGTTAATTCTCCGACTCTCCTTCCCCCTACCCCGATTCCCCCCCATCTCCCGGTCCCGATGTGATCGTTCAGCGTCTTGGGACGTCCTCCTGACGTGAAAGGCGCTATATAAATGTAATTTTGTGGTTGTTTTTTTGGGGGTAGGGGGTCTCTCTCTTGTTGCTGGGAGTCAGAGCTGCACTGAAGCTAATTTTCCAAAGTGTTTCTAAACTTTCAATGTTGTGTGTTTCCTTTTCCAGCAAGAAGCCGGCGAGTAGATAAGTAGAGGGAGAATGGATAAACCTGTCCAGTTTTCTGTGACTGAAAGAGAGCTTGTAGATCACTGGAGAGAAGGCCTGCCTTCCAACCCAGGTCAATAACGGAGGCACCAGCCTTCACTGCCACAATGGACCTCCCAATCGGGTTTAAGGTTGTGGTAAACACAGCCCCAGTTGCACAGTGACCTCTAGTGGCTGAATGGAAGCTGACAGAACAGCAACCACTCATTGGATCTCATCGCTCCAGAACACCAGCCCCAACCATCTGCCTAGTCACGGCTGGACTACGGAAACTCTCTCCTCGTCGGCCTTCCCAGTTCCTCCATTCACAGGCTGCAGGTCATTCAAAACTCTGCAGCCCGTGCACTATCCCGCACCCGCCTCCGCGACCACATAACCCCCACCCTCGCCCGTCTCCACTGGCTCCCCATCCTCCAGAGGATCGAGTTTAAGATCCTCGTCCTCACCTACAAGGCCTTACATGGCCTTGCCCCGCCCTATTTAACCGATTTACTCTCCCCCTACATGCCCACCCGGACCCTTTGTTCAACAGGACTTGGCCTGCTCCAAGCCCCCCGCCCGAACCGCCCCACCATCGGAGGCCAGGCCTTCAGTTTCTCCACTCCCACCCTATGGAATGCCATCCCTCAATCCCTCCGTTTCGTTTCTTCCCTTTCCTCTTTCAAGGCCGGTTTGAAGACTTTCCTCTTCGATCGTGCCTTTTGTTCCACCCCAAATTCTTTCACCTCCCCTTCGTGTTTCACCCCTTCCCAAACACTCCCCTCTCAGCTCGGGTCACACGCCTCCTGTGCAGCGCCTTGGGACGTCCTCCCGACGTGAAAGGCGCTCTATAAATGTAATCTATAAATCTATAAACAGCATCCATATATTATAATCATATTATAATCTGTTATATTGTAATCACATTTACATTTGGTACAGCCATTTTCACGTTAGGAGGATGTCTCAAAGTCCCACACAGAATTTACTGTATAATGTAATGACTGTGTGTTTTAGAGGTATCATGGAAAATTGGTTTGGAAATACTCCAGAAAAAACAACAATTCCATTTATAGAGCGCCTTTCACATCGGCAGGCACTGAAATAGTCAGGGGTCAGGACCTGAGCAAGGGGGTGGGTCGGGGTAGGGGTGAGGGGAGGCAGAGAGGTAGGAGGGCAGCTGAAGGAATGGACGAAATGCAGGTCTAGAGACTGGCCTTGAAAGAGTCAACAGAGGAAGCAAGGTGAGGGACTGTGGGATCAAGTTCCGGAGTGTGGAGGCAGAGAAGCTGACAGCCCAGCCACCGCAGGTCATGTGGGAGACATGGAACAGACTGAAGCCCACTGAATGGAGGGAGCGGGCAGGTTGGTAGGGTGTCAGCAGGTCAGAGAGAAAGAAGGGGGAAGGCCATGGATGGCCTTGAAAGTGAGGACGAGGATCTTAAATTCTATCCTCTGGCAGATGGGGAGCCAATCGAGCCAGGTGATGGTGTAAGAGTTTGCACAATCTGCAGAGTATTGGATGATCCACAGCTTGTGAGTGGATAAGTTGGGAAGGCCGATAAGGAGCGAGTTTCCGTAGTCAAGCCTAGATGTAACGAATGCATGGGTGAATCAGGCATGATGGCTGAAAGCTTGACCACTGAAGGTGAAATGAAGGGGATGAACAGAGAACTATACACCTCAGTGAGAAGCAGTGTGTATGTGTGTGTGTGAGAGAGAGAGTCAGTTAGTCAGTCAGTCAGTCAGTCAGTCGGTAACAGCAATACTCCAGGACTGGTATCTTATCATAGTTGAAATGTATACATTTGTTTATGAAACCACTTCCGCTAAATTCACATTTATTTAAAATCATGATTAACTGAAAAGTCAACCGAACAAATATTTAGCCATTAGCTTTGATCGAGAGAAAGTGGATCAGGGTAGGGGACCAAATCATAGTTGTGATTAAAACTAGGGGCTGGATGAAGATAAATGATGAAGATAAGGGATGTGGTTAATATTTAACTTGCTTGGGCTCTCACGTAAATAAATATACCTGCTAGGAAACAGCATCAACCATCATTTGGTATTTCACACACTAAAGCGGGGAGTGTATTTTTGACAAAAGAAACACAGTTCTGGATACAGTCCTAAGTTTACATTGTAATAATAATAATAACCCTTACATTTGGTACAGCGCCTTTCACGCCAGGAGGATTTTTCATAGGGCTTTCAGAGGAGATACTCCCAAGTGTTCAGTGCGAATATTTGTGGGCAAATGCTGACTGACTGGAGGCATTAGCTGGACGTGTACACTGAGCAAAATGAAGAGCGCATCAAATGGCTCGCTGGAGGACACTAACGGCACTGTGACCTGGAGCAACTCTCTAGTCCTGGCACTGGGGATCTCGCAGGTGCTGGTCAATCTCATCTCTATTATCTGCAATGCGGTGGTGGTCTTTGGCATCGCGGTGGCCGAACAGCGGCGTCAGCCCATCTTCATCCTCTTCCGGAGTCTGGCTTTGTCCGACCTGCTCACCGGCTGCTCCTCACTTTGTGTGGCGCTGCTGTTCATCTGGAACCCTGACAACTCCATCCTCGGCACCCAAGAGCTCCTGGTCGCCTACTCCATCCTCACCGTCTCCATCTTGTCCACGGTTTACAACCTGATCAGTATCGGGGTGGAGCGCTACCTGACAGTGGCCGACTGCCTGAGGGAGCGAGGCCGGATGTCACAGTGGCACATCTGGCTGGCAGCAGGCAGCAGTTGGATCCTGGCCAGTGTCCTGGGCTTGTTGCCTCTCATGGGCTGGAACTGTCTGGGCAATGAGGCCGAGGCGTCTTGCCTGTATGGTCCCTTCTGCATCGACTACCTGATCTTCATCTCTGCCCCGAACTTTGTGGTGGGTTCCCTCTGCTTGCTGCTCACATACGTCGCCATCATTGTCATCTTGAGGAGGCAGAGTTCCATGGTGGCAGCCCACGCCCACAGCACCAGCTGCTACAAGGTCGCCGAAGCCCGCGTGACCCAGACAAGCGCCATCATCTGGGTCATGACACTGGTATCCTACACCCCCTTCTTCGGAAGTGTCCTTTGGGACGTCCTTGACCATTCTCCGCCCGAGGACATTCGCATCGGCGTCTACATCTTCAGGAACTGCACCGCCATCATGATCACAGCCAACTCTTTGGTCAATCCCATCGTTTACACCCACAAACTGCGAGGCCTGGGATGTAGCATAAGTTCCCTCAAATTCACTATGCAAAGTAAAATCTGGGCGCCAACGGTAGCGAATCCTTAGCGCTCTTGCTTCGAACTGCGCAATACAGTATCTGGTTTAACATTGTAGGCAGCAATTAAAACCAAGAACTGGTCCATTTTCAGCACCACTCGGTTTGTGGACAGCGACAAGCAGCGCTCCCTGCAATCTATCTCTCTCATCAATCTATCTCTCCCTCTATGAATGTCTCTACCAATCTATCGCTACCTCTCTATTAATGTACCTATCTCTCTATCTATCAATCTATCTCTAACTGTAGCCGGCATTCAACAATCCGAAATAAAATTAATCACCCCCCCCCCCCCCCCCCCCCTCCACACCCTTCCCCTCCCACTGTGTTAGCGATCAAACCACACCGAGATTGCTTCACAGGGGAGAGACTGACTGAGCTTATTATTATGATTATTTGGAGAGTTTGCAAGATCCGTTGTTGCAGTGGGAAAATGAAGTCAGCTCTCCCCCCCTCCACCGAACAGAAGGAAGCCCCATTCTGGTGAGGTGCACCCAATCGAGTTTGTTATCGCTGCCACGGATTCATTCATCAACCCAAGAACGTGTTAAAATCAAATTCTCTCTCCAGGCAAATCACACACACACACACACACACACACACACAAGCAAACTATTTTAACCTGAAAAGTTAATGCTTTTGCTTTTTTAAATGAAGAAAAACAGCAAACGACAAACTGTGATGCTTACCTTCCTCCTACTGAGCCTATTTCTTCTTGTTGGTTTGTTTGTTTGCGCGCACAGAGGTGGTTTGAGAGGAGGTTCATCAATGCTGCTCAGATTACATTGGAGGTCGTTTGCTCCCACTGCTCTGACTTTCATCAGCCAGAGCAGCCATCACAATTACAGGCTGAGGAGGTGTTGGGGGGTGGGGTGGGGGGGGAAGGCTCCCTTTCCCTCCTCTCCTCTCCCTCCCCAAATTGTTCACTTGCATCCAGATTGTCAGCCGGAGTAGGAACCATCAGTGGGAAGAGGCTATAATTAATTTCAGGCGTTGGACGATTTCATACCTGTGTTTCTCCCCCACACCCTCTCAATTGTCAGATTTGTTTTGCTGCTCTGACCGCGGCTAATAGTAGGCTGTCTAAACGTTGTGTCTTGTGATGTTCGTTGCAGTGCTATGTGTGTGTGTGTGTGCTCCCAGTTGCTGCATATTTCCTGTGTTTTTTTATGTTTCTTTAAACTTGTTCAGAATGTGGTTGGGTGAGGGGGGAAGAGAGCATTAAGAAGGTTAGACCCAAAGTCAAATGTTTCCATGTCTCTCCCGCTCGTTATAACATCTTATTCTCAACAGCATCGTGGTGAATTTATTCTGTTAAGTCATTTGTTAAATGTACATGTTGAAATAAACCATTACCTCGGCTACCTATCCAGCCTTAATCTGCCAAACACAGATATTTTAGATAGAAGATGGGGCAGGTTTAGTTGCACCAGGAGTAAACACAGACAAGGCAATGACGAGATTTCCAATTTATTCCAGAAAAGAGGAGACAAATGCACGCGTGAAATAAATCTGATAAATCTGCAAATGAAATTGCACTCACTGCTCAAAGTCTTGCAATATGGTATGATTTGCATTCATTAAGCGCCTTTTGCATCAGGAAGACGTCTCAAAGCGCTTCACAATAGGCACGCAAGCTGGGTGTGACAGCCGAGCAGTTGGGGGATTGAGCAAAGGCGACCAACAGCATGGACCAAAAGGTATGTTTTGAGTCGAGCCTTGAAACATGGATGGAGGGAGTTTGAGATGGAGGTCCAGAGAACAAGGGAAAAATGGCTAAAATGCCCACCCGCTGATGGTGGAATGGACAGGGAGAGGGACATGAATCAGGCCAGTAATTTGCTGAACAAAAGGAGTGGCTCAGACAGTGTGATTAAAGGAGGTCACAGAGATAGGTTCGGAGAGAACATGGAAGGATTTGAATGTGAAAACATGAACTTTACAACCAACATGCAAATTTAAAACTACCTCACCCACTCAAAGTACATTTCACCTTTAGATAATGTTCCTTCAAACCCATTAGCTTTCAGGAAATTAAACACAGTGGACAAATATTATTCAACAGTAAAACTGCAAATTGAGTTTAGTCATAAGGTCAAGGGCCTGAGAAAACATCATAAAAACTATTTTCCTACCATCCTGACTGCTGCACATTTTAAATTTCCTTCAATGCTGTGTATCACTACATTTCCATTCAAAACAAAGATTATAGGGAGACAGCGAGTGTATTAATCTATAGTTTTGGACAACATGTGGTTCACGCAATTGAGGGATTTCCCCTGAGCAGTTTGGAGGTTACCATCAAGATATATCAAGAGCAATTAAAGTCTGCAATCATTACAAAGGTGGAGTTCAGTTGGGCAGAATATAGCAACCACAATACTCCGTGGTTAATTATATTATGAGAACTTAGATCAAATAACAACCTCATAAACCATGGCCGACATTTCAATGTTAATTTCGTTCACTGGGGAATACCGTGATTACTTGGCTCCATTGCCTCTTAGTCACAAGACTGTTTTTGCTGAAGCCCTCTGTCACTACACACAATCCAAGAGCACAGGAGCCATAAAGTAATTACCCCAGAGGGTAATCGATGACTGGAACAGGCAAAGGTGATTGAGGCAAAGACACTGGATCTTGTTCCAGAATAGAGCTTGATGCAGTGATGGGTCGATGGCAGGGCAGGGGTCAGATCAAAGCAGGACAATGCCACCTTGTGACTTCAATGACAGTAAATCTACAATTTACAGTAGACTCCTGATAACTCATCCCGGTCTTAACTGGTCACTACTATTGAAGTCATTGTTTTGTCAATATCCCGGACGCGTTTCTTTGTGTATTTATACATCAACAACTAAAACAAAATTACATTTGTAGAGCGACTTTCACGTCGGGAGGACGTCCCAAGGCGCTGTCCCAAGTTACATGTACGTAACTCGGCCACTCTGGATAACTCGTCCTCTGAGTCCAACTCCCTCAGAGTGATGAGTTTCCAGAAGTCTACTGTAGACAGCAACAATAATCCCGCAACCACAAACGACATTTATTCAGCGCCTTTCACATCGGGAGGACGTCCCAAGGCGCTGAACCCTTGCTTCTGGTATACCGCCATTCCAGGTCGCCTCGGGGGGGGGGGGGGGGGGATTTTTTTTGTTTTGTTTTCTGTCGCCAGCCAAATACAACAGTCACTACAATTCACAGGATATTCTGAGAGGCGCTCGAGGGGACGACGACGTGATACCAATCAAGCGCTATTAGTCAGGTGAAGTGTAGTGACTTGCCTATTCTTCCGAGGCGAACTGTAGAGAGATTGTAGCATTTGAGGTTGTCTTGGAATCTCACGTAGAGACCAGGTGGAGGTGGTGATGGGGTGGTGGTGGTTGGGGGGGGAGGGGGGAGACACCTCCGGACACCGAGCCTCGCTCACCGCTCCGATGGACACTTGCCCCGTGCCCATGTCCCGAGCCGCACGGCAGTCACCAGGGCATGTCCATGGCTGAAGAGAGAGGGGGTAGGTGGTGGTGGTGGTGGGGGGGGTGGGTGGTGGTTAGGGGAGGACATACATAGGGGGTGGGGGGGTGAAGGTTGGTGGGGGGCAAGGGCAAAAAAAAACACACGACAGACAGACACACCCTCTCACCTCAACCTGCCACCCACCGTATACTGTTCACCCACAGGGTAGCCTAGCGCATGCGCACTGCTCACCGACCTCAGAAGCTGCTGGCGCCAGGCGGTCGGCGCGTGACGGACGGTTTAACGGTCGTTTTTTTAAACAATAAACGGTTGGAGCGCGAGGGAGAAAGGGAATGCCCGGCTGTTGTGTGTGCTGTGACGAGCGGTCGCCCAAATACCGCTGCCCTCGCTGCAGAGAACGCTAGTGAGTAAACCGCGGCGGAGAATCAGCGGCCTGGGACTCGCGTAGCCGGCCGACCTGTCACCCCTCACAGGGAGGGGGTGAGCTGCCTCAGGCCTCGCGAGCAGCCTGGGACTCGTGTAGCCAGCCCACCCCTCACCTCTCACAGGGAGGGGGTGAGCTGCCTCAGGCCTCGCGAGCAGCCTGGGACTCGCGTAGCCAGCCCACCCCTCACCTCTCACAGGGAGGGGGTGAGCTGCCTCAGGCCTCGCGAGCAGCCTGGGACTCGCGTAGCCAGCCCACCCGTCACCCTCACCTCTCACAGGGAGGGTGAGCTGCCTCATGCCCAGCGGCCTGGGGGCCTCCGACATCCAAATCTATATACGACAACAACAACACCAGTACATGTCGGTTTTTGCTTCAGTTTCAGATTTCCAGTATCTGTAGTATTTTACATTTTCAAAAAAATGTGTATTATTTATACATTACATACATACGGGGTGAGACCAAAATGTCTTATTTTTCCAGCTACCCCGTTCACTGAAAAAAAAATCCTTGAAGACTTATTAAGACATCACAATGGCATCCAGTCAATGCACTTCACAAGTATACCTTGTGAAGTTGTTGAGATGTCTCAAAAGTGTTGCGCAGAATATACTGTGAAGTGGATTGCCTGTATTTTTTTGCGGGCGAAACAATCTCAAATCAATCAAAATTATATTTATAGAGCACCTTTCACATCGGGAGGACGTCCCAAGTTACTGAACAGTCAGGCAGGGACCAGAGCGGGGGAGGGGTCTGGGTTGGGGGAGAGAGAGTAGGAAAATTGACTGTATATTTGTGGGCGAAACGTGGCAGCCAAATTGCGCACAGCAGTGTCCCACAAACAGTCGTGGAGGGGGGTTTGTAACTTAACAATCAATTAATCCTTAATAATCCTGCTCTCGAAATGTCTTAAACTAACTGCCCCCTTCGTTTGTTTCCCCCTCCAGCTGTTCGGTGGGATGTTACAAGAAGCACCAAGGTAATGGATGGGTCATTATCTTCCAGATTTGTACAGCAGATTTAGTATTGAATAGTGGTTCTGAACTCGAGTTCAATTGTTTCATACCATTGAGTAGAAAGTGTTTGATCATCTGAAGAGTCCTTTCAAAAAGGCCTCGTCACCTTGAAATTTTTTTTCTAGGCGGGGGGTGGGGGGGGTAGTTTTGTTTTCTATTTCTTCAGAATCTTGTACGGTTTCTCAGCTAAAACTCTGGTATTTTTCTAAGGAGTAAGTGATATTTTGATGGTTGTGCTTTAGAATTGAACTATGATCTCTACATATTCCGTTGTCCTAGATGATTGCAAACCACAGGAGTCCAAAACCATTTCAACAGCATCCGAGGTTTCTCCAGCATTGAGAGGAGTGCCACAACACAGCAAAGGTATAAATAATAATGTTATGGTGGCTGAAGCTGATTCCATCAGAGCCATGATTACAGTTGCTTTTAATACTATCCCTATTTGTAAACAAAAACTTCCTCCTATTTGTAAACTTCCCCTTTGGATTCTCTGTCTGAATTAATGTTTGGTTCTCAGCTTGCTTACTTTGATTTCCTGTTATTCTAAAGAGCTCAATATATTATCCTACATGAAGGGTACTACATAAATCAAGTTGCTACAGTTATTTTGATCTAAATTTCTAATGCTTCCTCTGTCATTTATTTGTATTATGTCCCACTAACAACCTCAAATATTTACTTCATGTGGAAGCCTAACTGTATCTGAAGCAAATAGCTATCAATTTTTTTGACTGACTCCATTTGATAGCACAAGTTAAGAACAACAATCTATTTGCAGCTGTTCTGTCATTTCTAGTTGATTTATTTATATATTTTATATATAATGTATATAAATTTAAATCCTTACAGCTTTCTCAAATAGAGAAACATTCAGTAATCTGTTGATTGCACTCCACATAACAAGTTGCCAGTGCCTTTCAGTTTAGGAAATGTGCTGCAATCACTTATTAATTGTATTCAATATATCCTTGCATATTGACAGAGCACAGTTGGTCTGCACACAATGTCCAGGAGGAAAATGAAGAATCTGATTGGGTACCACAAAATAAACTGAGATTATTGGGTAAGTGCATAGAAGGAAAAGTTTGGGAAATTTAAGATTTTCAACAGTGACCATTGAAAGCTGCAACTTGTGCTATTTTGTTTCATCCTCACTGCATATAAAGATCTGAATATCCTTTGTAAATCAGGTAATTCAGGTCCCAGCTAAAGACCTTTCACTTCAAACACGCCTTTGGTCATCTTTCTACCCCTGCCACTTGCTCGGTTCCGGGATCTGTTGTTGTGAAGCACTCTTGAGACGCTGTCTGGCTTGGAGGGCGCTATATAAATCAAAGTGGTTGTTAAATTGATTTAAATACATTCTGAATGTTTGGGCATTAGAATAGGGAAGTTATGAGTCTGGCTACGTTCATCCATTTCTGTAAAATGCATGTACTTGGATTTCAGGTAACCACTGATTTTAAATAAATTCCATTTCATTTTCTTCCAACAGAAGATTCAGAGGAGTTGAGCAGTTTGCTCCACAATCCTCACCTCAGAGATTTGCTATTGACTGTGGACAAGGCAAGAGACAAAGAAAGCTTAATGAAGACTCTTATGCAAGAACCTATATTTTTAGAATTTGCTGATCAGTGTCTACAGATTGTTGAACCCAGTAAAAAGGAAAATGAATTCTTGCATTGTACTTAAGACATTCAACCCATGACCATTTTATACTATTAAATATACACGGTTTGAATACATTTTCTTATAGATTATTTAATCCATCTCACAGGTAATTTAGAAAATTGACAGATTCATGATCAGACTTCTTTCAAGTATCAGGGAGATATATTAGCCTGAATGTTAATGCCTCCATCAATTAAATCTTATTTAATCTTATCCAGGGAAAATTTCTGATCAAAGTTAATGCCTGACTGAGTAAGTACCTTCTCCTACTAGCTTTTGATGGAAGCATCGTCAACATAGACTGGTGTAATCAACGAGCAGTTCTGACACTAGGAATCTGAGAGTACTGACTGCACTAAACCCCTTTGGCCTTATTGCATTTTATCGGTGAGTGAGGAGAGCACTGATTTACAGGAGTTAGTAAGAGTAAAGTGTGAAGTTGATACTAAACTGTTACAAGTGTATTTCAGAATGGCTTCAAGGCTAGAATTCGATGAAGCATTTTTTGAGAAGTCTCAAATATATCAAATAAAAGTGTTGTTATAGCTCATTGGACTATCATGCAGAATCCCCTTTTGCCCTTAAAATAACAACAAAATTCCACTTGTATAGCATCTTTCACATCAGGACGCTGTAATGTTTAATTCCACAAATCAAACACTTCCACTTTACATAGAAACAGCTTCATTTAAAATAGATGATTCGGTACATAAATACTTCTGTTCAAGCTTTGAATAAAATATAACAGTTTTGAAACAGATTCCATTGTTGGCTAGCAGCTGCATGATTTGATATGACAATATTACTGACCGATAAGGATTAGGTTTAATGTTTGCTGCCTGTGGACAAAGTGCAGTGTTGTTCATAAACAAGTCAGCAGCTTTACACTATTTTGTTTCCAAATTACAAGCAATCACAAAAAGCCAGAGTCATCAATGAGGCATTCATCACTGAGTTAAAGCTCCTATAGTTGTGGTAGCCACATTTGTACTGTGTAACTTTCCATAGCTTTGGACTGATAAAATAGCACAGGTGCAAAATTGCCCAAGTACAGTAGTGTTTTCTATAAATCTACTCAAATCAAAAGATTAACAATGAGTGCAAGTTCTCACTGTCTAGCTATCTTTATGGCAGTACAAGTATTCATAAACTAGAGAACTGGTCAGATTTGTTTGTGGCCTAATGTGTACATGGTCAGTTTAAAATCCTAACCCTTTATACGTTTTCCATTAAATGTTAGTTCTAAAAGGTTCTCGGTTTATATGCAAGTTAAAGCAAGAATCCCTGAATGGGAAATCAATTTAGAATTTTACATTTTGTGATTTCATGAACAAAAAGATTAGTATATTACTTTCTAGATAATCCAACAATTCCCTCAGGCACCAGTGTCCAGCACCAATCAAGAAGCACGGTTACAACCATCACTTCAGTGCGGCTTGAAGCAGGACAGCCGGATCGAGAATGAAAAGACAACAGACAGGAAGGACCTCATGTCAGCTGTCATAAAGCCACATTGACAATAAAAATAAAGTGGAGGAGATTGTAGTCTTTATCTCATTCTGTCCTTGGGACAAAAATGTAGAGTGGATCCCTGTCCAATTAATTTTATTTGCATTACAATGTACCTTGGATTTATTAAGGCTGAATGGCATTTCCAGATGGAAATTGAATGAGACAGAAACTTGGAATCTTAATAATAATAATTATCTTGCTTCTGCAGCAAGGCTTGTGTAGTGTTGTGCTGATCAACGAAAGGTTGATTTTCTTGATCAGACTGTAACAGAACTTCAAAGTTAAAATCACTTTCTCCCCCAATATAAAAATAAACACACCCCGGTAGTGCTATTTTGGTTGTCAGCTGATTGAGTGTGGACTCTGGGGAGGGGAGATAAAAGAAAAGTGTGGAACTATTTCCCTTATTGTTTAAAGGTGCACCCAAAAGTTTGAAGAATTGCTCCCGTTAAAAACCACAGACGGATTTTGCACAAAGACTTCTTTGGAAAAGACAAGACTAAAAGTAACTAGTGTTCCTATAAATACTGTATATATGAATTGTAGATTTTGTTCAAATACCTGCCTTGAGGTATTGCCACTAATTTCCATAACATTCATTTTTAAAGCTCAAAATATAAATAATACTGCAATAAATTTATTATCAAGGCAGCATAGTGTAGACTTTTGTGTTTTGCGGTAATGTAACAGAAAGGCCGAGTAACACTGCGATGTACAGGATAAGACTTGAGCTCCCAGTATGCCACAAAGTTGTATGGTTAGGTGTCTATAAAATCTTGTTTCTAATTGACTAATCACTCGGAAGTGGACTTTTAAAGTTGGCGACAGTCACGTGACAGCAGTGCACATAAGATGTCCAGTCCTTCGATACACCTTATCAAACCTTAACGTAGCCAATGGATGAACAAAATGATTCTTATCCGATGTGGTCGGAACTGGTCTTGTGGCAGAGAAGGGCTTGCGATGATGTGCGGATGAATGGCAGATGCACTTTACGTCTTTTCCAACAAAATCTGGTTGAGGCCATTGATTGTATACTTGTAGCTTTCTGGACAAATGTCGGCGTATTGCAACGGTGATCGCTTGCAATGGAATTTTATCCTTATCTAGAAAAACACAGTGCAACATCATACAGAGCTACTAATAAAATAGCTTTTAAATTCTCCGGGGCTTGTGTGAAAATTGGCTGCTTGATTTGCAACTAGAGTATTCTACTTGACAGCAATTACCAGCGAAGCGCTTCAAAATGTTAACGACACAAATGTATGGATTATGTTATTATAATTCACTCAGTAGAAACGGTGCTTTACCTGAGGCAGGGCTCGAATGGAGACCAAGTCATGGCCGGACTGATTGGGTTCCAGTTTATGGTTCATTCGCCCCCACTGAACCTTCAAACAAACCGACCGAGCGAGAGCCCGAACAGTCCCACTCACAGTGAGCGTCAATGAAGTCAATGGTGCAGAGGATAGGATGAGACCTAGAGGCCAAGAGTGTAGCTTTAAATCCTGTTTTGGAACACTTTGGGAAGGCTTACTCGTTGAAAGGTGCTGGGAACAATCTGGAGAACCAGGAAGCAATGTCATTTCCTCTTCAAAGTTGCTTGTGTCGTCCAATTCTGCTGTGGCCAAGGCTTCCATTCTGACCTAAAGAGATTCAGAAATAAATCAGGCCAGTGGTGGCTAATATGTAACTGTATCTTAATGGGATTCTTCATTATGAAATCTAGGTCACGAAATTGGAGACTCATTCTGGTAATAGGAGGTGCACCTTCACTCCACTGTGATAATGTTCTACTGACGGGGAGAATAGTCCTAATGACAGGAATTCTAACTCAATTCCTGTCAATTCTAATTTAATTCCTGATTGGAAAAAGCCACATGTGGAGTAAAAGGCTTAGAATGCCAGTTAAAAAAATATACCCTGTACCAAACTGAACCAAATGAAAGCCACATCTTACTTTCCAGCTTTTCCAGGCGTGCTGAATCACCGCAGCAGCCCGGTGACGCTTCTTAATCCACCGTCTTGTCAGCCAGGACCTGACAGCTGTAAAACAAGTTAAGCAACGTGAGCCTGGACTCTTGCAGTGAGGGCAAACTCATTCAGTATACAACTAAAAAAACCACAAAGATTTAATGGGAAGGTTAGAAAATAAATAATAATAATAATAATAATTGCATTTGATATAGCGCTTTACGTCTTCTAGACGTCTCAAAGCGCTTCACAGAATATGCTGTGAATTGACTGTATGTGGGTGAAATGCGGCAGCCAATTGCGCACAGCATTGTCCTACAAACGGTCGTGCATTGAAATGACGAATTTATTATTGTGTTTTTTTTTTTTTTAAAAGGCATTATTATCAGGCGCACGTGTGTGGAGTAAAGAAACTTGCCCAAGGTTTCGCACTGACATGACCTGCCCGGAATCGAACCCAGGTCTCTCGCTTATGAGGCGAGTGCTCTAACCAATGAGCTATAAGGACTCCACGTGGTGTGTGTGTGTGTGCTTTGAATGGCATATGTAGTATGTGTGAGGTGTCTATGTTAGTGTGAATGTGACGTCTAGAAGACGTGAAAAGCGCTATATCAAATGCAAGGATTATGATTATTACTTTAAAATAAATAAATAAAATCACTTTTACACCAAGGAGAGTAAGAATGTGGAATTCTCTGCCAGGAGACAACTGTGGCTGAGTTAGATTAGCTGCTGCGTTTGCCGATCAAATCTTCAGCATTTCTAAAGCAACCCTGTATAAAGAATAATCAAAGTGATTAAGGTGCATAATGCATAAGTGGGGTGCAATTAACAAAGCAGTTACCTGCTTGGAGAGTGGTTGCCGCTCGCCTCAGCCGTGCCAGCTTCCTGCGCCGGTACTGCCGCCAGCTGCTCTGTATACGCGCTGCCTTGTGAGAGAGTGTTTGGCTCCTCGCATATTCCAGTTGTTCAAGCTACAGAGATAAAACAGTGATAACCACTAGTGTGTTGTTTTAACTTTTATTTTTACAGAAAAGGCTTAAAGAGTGCACTTTCCCATTAGCCAATTTACTACAGACAAGGGAGTCGTTAATTAGCAGAGGTTGGGGCTACAATTTGACCTGGACTGAAGACATGGTAAAGTCCTAAAATGAATAACCAATTAATCAGGAGAGGACTGTTGGCTAGGACATTAGGAGGAATTCCCTGCTCTCTTCCAGGCGTCACGGGAAATAGACAGGAAACTCAATTTCACGTCTTATAGAAAGGACAGCAACTCCGACACTACAAGGAGGCTAAAAGAAAACTTAACCACAATCATCTGGCCTAGATTGAGTCAAACTTAGCAGTTGAGTTACGGAACAGGTATTTACAGCTAAGAATTTCTCAGCAGAACTTACAGCGCCGTGCGTCATGAAGACTTTTGTTTTGCCACAATGTACCACTGAACTGCCGGGCCCGCTCGGAGCTGGATTGTGAAAGGACGAGACAGCAGCACCCTGGCCAACGAGAACATTGACAAGAAGGTCTCGCGCAATGTAACTCGGCTCCTCGGCGGTGCCGTCTGTGGGCAGTGAACCTGCAAAGGTAAGCGACACCCATTTCCATTGGCCACATCCTCTTCGCCACACAAAGATGAGGAGGTGAAGGCATCCGAGACAGTAGCAAAGTGGAGTCACTTAGTGAGCTGAAGGCGCAGGGTTGAATACGTAGGAATTGATGAAAGACAAGAGAAAGGGACAGAAAATGGGAAGGGAAAAAGTGGAGTGATGGGAATGTGAAGGGAAAGAGAGGAAAAGTTAAACAGAACGTTATTTACAGACCACATTACGTCAGCAATAAATCCATATAATAATAATAATTTTCTGTGAAACGCTTTGAGACGTCCCAACAACAGGTGGTTCGCAAGGTGAATTGATTGGATACCATTGCAACATCTTAATAAGTCTTTAAATTAATAGGGGTTGTTTTAGTTAATAGGGCAGCTGAAAAATAAAACTTTTTGGTCACCCTGTGTGTATATAATATATAAATAATATATTGATCCTTATATAATGCAGCAACTTTGGTCATCCTACGAAGTGAAAAACGCCCAGAAATGTAAAATCAATTCATTTTACAGTAATAATAATAATTCTTGTATTTGAACAAGAATACTGTAAACTGAATTGACTGTATATTTGTGGACAAAATGTGGCAGCCAATTGCACACAGCAATGTCACAAACAATCATGGATTGGAATGACCAATTTGTTTTTGAGGGATTATTATCAGTCGTGTGCAATAAGGAAACTTGCCCAAGGTTCCGCCCTGCCTGGAATCAAACCCATATCTCTCTCTTGCACTCTCTTGCAAGGGGAGTGCTGTAACCACTGAGCAACAGGATAGCTCCCTCACTTCCATGGCTATAACAACGACAAAATTACATTTATAGAGCACCTTTCACGCTGGGAGGACGTCCCAAGGCGCGGAAATAAGGACGTGCCAGGGCATCCCCCACCTTCTGTGATCAGAAAGTCACAGCCTCAGACCCTGGTCTGAGCTGAGCTGGTTAACCTCAGCCAGAGACACAACTATTGGGTCTCAATATCATGTGAAAGGACGCAAAAAATCAGCACAATCCAGATCCTGATCACAGATCTCTGCTGCAAAGAATGTAGACAGGATCAAGGCCATTTGGATAAGGAGTCCTATGGCTCCTCGACAATGAAGCTATAACTGGGTAATGGAAACGCTTTCAGAGAGAACAGAAACAAGCCCACGGCAGCTAACCCAGTTAGGTGTCCTGATAATACTCACCTTTCCTGCGCTTCGAGGGAGGACCATGGTCAAGGTTGGGCAGTGTTTGCTCGCGCACTGTCTGGCTTTTGCTCAGAAGGCCATAACGCTCCAAAAAAGGTTGGTACACAATTCTGCACAACGAAACTACTTCCAAATCAGTATCAACAGTTGGCAAGTGCATGCACACACACACGCAAAGGCTAAAACACTGACCCACCAAAGCCTCTCCAGAAACAGCACACTAGAGGCAGTGTTCCTTGTGCACCTGGCTTCCCCGAGGCATTTTGATCTGTATAAAGTCTGCTTTGTCTTACATTGCATTTATTTTTGGAGAAAAAACCCACACATAACTGGGCCCTTTTTAATAAACATTATGGCAAACCGGATCTGTGTTGGTAGTTAATGCGACTTTTTCAGTTTCAGAGTCCCAGGACAGTACTCCATGAACTCCAAACCAGCAAAGCAAGAAATAAACAGCCAAGTTTAGTTGGCTTCCACACACATCCCTTCCCTGAAGAACTTGCTGGTTTGGCGTTTGTTATATATTGTAAAGTCTCGTGTTCCGAGTTTAGAATATAATAATTTAAAGATATTAAATGTAAAGGAGCCCTTCCTGGAGAAACTATGAGCATTTTGTTTTTAAATTCATGTAACAGTAACACTATAGAGACTCACAGATACACCTGCAATAATGTGGTTAACTCCCTCTCTTCAACTGGAGAATAGACTGAATCATACACACCTGACAGGGAAACCCGCGGCACTGATGTGGATTGTTTCGACGATACCACAGGCTTCCAGCTGGGTCAGAACCTGAAAACAAAGCACACACTTCAACACTTCTGTGCATAATCATCTCACAATCAACTCAATGCCATCATCATCATATTTTAAATAGCTGTCCAGATTCCCTCACTAGTGTGCTCTGCTTCAAGACTCGGGGTCTTAAAAGCTTAAGATCGCGAGGATTTGTCTTTTTAGCAAAATTCAGCATTACCTCCTGTGACCTGAAGAGACCTGGCTTGCAATCCCCGTTTGGCTTTATGCACCTGATATAATGAGGGGAGGTGCTGTTCAAAATACGCATCAGGCTTTCCAGTGAGCCCTGTGGGAGGGGGAAATAAAAAACATACTGTAGGATGCAAACACTGTACAGTAATCCGACAAGTTTGTATTTATACAGCATGGTTCACATAGTATATCATCTCAGAGCACTTATGATCGGCGGGGTCCGACACCGAGCAAGGAAGAAAGGGGAGATGACCAAACACTGTCAAAGAGGTTTAGTGTCATGGTAAGATTCAAAATCAGAGAAGCGGGGAAGGAGGAGAGGTAGGGGCAGAGGTTAGGAGCGTAATGACTGAAGGATTGTTCGTCTAAATGGTGTGTGTGTGTGTGTGTGTATGTGTGTGTGAAAGAGAGAGAGAACATGTTAAGTGATCAAAACAAACCTTGAATTTGGCCACCACCGTACTGGCTTTGCTCGGAGCTTTGGCAACGCACAGGTCCTGCTCTGCAACAGGAAACAGCTGCATCAGCAAGGCATCTTGCGACTTCTGCAACAACCGCAGCAGTTCTGGTGGGACTGGATCCTAACAGAGCAAGAGAAGCACCTCAATAAGGTAATAAGGTCCTGCCAGCTCACTGCACACAGACACCAAAGTGACACAATACACAATTAACAAGCCCTAAAGTTTCACTAAAAAAACAAATGAAGTCCCAGCATTAAAATCTCTCATTAGCTTCCAGCTGTATACTTCTCTCTCCCTACTCCCCAAACTCATATTAAAAACATGCTAGGATGCAGATTGGCCCCTCGCTGGCCTCCTTCACATCTCGTCTCAAGACTCTCCTCTTTGATGAACCCATCGGCAACTCCTATTCCCCCACTTCCCTCCTCCCACCCCGTCCTCAGCTCGAGTCTGAGAGCAGTAACTGTCCAGCGACTTGGGACGTCTTCCTGACGTAAAAGGCACTATATAAATGTAATTTTGGTGTTGTTAAACACTCATTATATTTGAGTTTCTTCCGAAGGTACAGACTGACCTTGTTTTTCTCCGTCATTCCCTCAATCTGATAGCTGACCGTCCCTGCGTAATGAGCCACTATGAAATGGGGGACTTTGCTGAACACATCCCAGCTCACGCAGTGGTTGGCCCCCAAAGCTTTCTGAAGGCGGCCCCTGAACTGGTTGGCGTCTGAGAGCCTGTTGAGGCGGCACTCCTAGAGGAAAAAAAGGTTAGAAAGAGTTGAAGATGAAAAGATGCTGCAAGGCAATGTGGTTTAGAGCATTCAGAGGCAAACTCGCATCGCATCACTAGCCAAGTGCATCCAACCAAAATGTCAACCACAACACAATTACACTTGTAAAGCACCTTTCACGTCAGGAGGACGCCACAAGGAGCTGGACAGTCAATTGTTTCAGACCCGAGCTGGGGATGGGGAGGATGGAGGGAAGGGGAGGGATTTGGAGTGGCCAATGGGGCCATTGAAGAGGAGGGTCTTGAGGCGGACTTGAAGGAGGCCAGGGAGGGGGTTCAGGCGGAAGGACTGCAGGATGGAGTTCCAAAGGTTGAGGGCAGAATGGCTGAAGGATCGCCCGCCAATGGTGGGGCAGGTGGGTAGTAGTGTGGGTGCACTGCTTTATAACAGCTGGGCCAAAATACAAATTACAATATATTCAAGTCTTCTGTGTTTGAAGCATTCTAGGACGCTACTCCATGTGAAGAGCTATATAAATGCAAGTTGTTATTTGATCAGCAAGCCACCACCAGAGGTCCTTGCTGAGGTGCTTCCTCACACTACCACTGGAGGGCCTCAGTGGGGCGCTGCCACTCGTCCAGGCCTCACCTAATTTATATTCTTGGAAGAAACCAGCGAAAGACAGACTGACCTCGTTTAACAGCGAGAACACACTGGTGGGACTCCCCTCAATAAGATCCAGGCAGCTCTGGTTGTCCTGGTAACTAACAAAGGACCAGTCCAGACCTTCTGCAGTGTAGTCCTCCTAAAGTTATCGATGGGGTAAAAGAGAAAGGGGGTAAAAAAGGAAACAAATATCAAACACAGGAACGCATTATAATTTCTCACAAAGCTCCATACAGTGAAACGTGAAGATAGTAGAGTCCTTATCGTCTGAACGATGAAGTCACTATTTTCAGCCAAATTTTATTAGGCCCAATTGTGAGCTTCCACCGAACACAAAGGAGCCTTGGCTGACTTACAGCAGCTAACTTCCGACCCACACATCGCAAGCCCTGTAGTACACACTGTGCTGTAAGCATGCTCTGTTAGGGTTTACCAGGTCACTGCATCTTCTTAGTACCTGCTGTGCTTTGAGATAATGGCCCACAAAGTGCTGTTGCAGTTTCTCGTTGGCGTAGTTAATACAAAGCTGCTCCAGATTGTTCTGTGGGAACGACTCAAATCCGTAAACGTCCAAAAGACCTGCACAAAGATCGGGGGCAACGAACGTCACTTGGCTAATGAGCACGTTTTTTTAAAAAATAATAAAAAAATTTCACCATTTAAAAAAAAGGTACGTTTTTTGTGGCTACCAAACAGTCATTTACACACGAGTAAACTACCACGAAAGTCCTCGAGACATTTCAAATATAATCAACATAACACACAAGTTTTACTCGGTAAAGAAATTGGAGGTCGGTGGTAAAGCAGGGGATTTACAAGACGATTAAAGGGTTCAAAAGCACTTAAAAGTGTTGACCTGCTCAACTTAGAACTTGGCATGTGACACTCACAAGCACAGCAGCACCTTTATAATTGATGACTTGGCTGGTTTCAGCATCACATTTTGAGGTGACACAGACCAGCTGCCTTCAGTTTAGAAATACTCGAGTTCAATACAGCCAAAAAGTCAGCTCTGGCTCGGGCTTCACAGGAATCACACTGTGCAAATACTTGCACCACACCGTACCTATGAAGTTGGTCCATGTGGAAGGATCTGAGCATATAGAGGCGTTTATGACCTTTACCAGCCAGTCAAACAACCTGCAAAAGACACAAACACGAAGGTGTTTTCTAGGCCAAACAACACGGCAGACAATTGTGCACAACAATTTCACGCCGGGAAGATGTGAAAGGCGCTCTATAAACGTAATTTTGTTGTTTGTTTCCCCCAGATTCCATGGGGTTGAGTGTGTGAAAATTGGTCAATCAATCCACGACTTTGGTGGGACGGCGGTGATTGGGCTACCAGTCAGTCAGTAACATCATGACACAGCCTGTCGGACAGCGCATAGCTACGACAAGCACACTCACTTTGCGTACACGACCTTTGCCAGGCAGTCTCGCCTTGTTCCGCACTCGGTTCTGGAGCACGGCTTTTTAAAGACCTGCTGTTGTCGGCCGGCTGTGATGGTCCGTACCCTCAGCTGCTCTCCCAGATTCTCCTCACACACACTCAGCAGCTTCGCAGTCGTTTTAAGGAAATCTAAAGAAATCAGCAAGCAGGGGCTCAATCTTTATCAACAGTCTTCCCAAACAGACTCTCCCTCACCTTTGACCACTGACTGGGAGGACATTTTTTTCACTTCAACACAATAATAATCCTAGCATTTGATGTAGCTCCTTATCACGTCTTCCGAGACTTCTCAAAACACTTCACAGGATATACTTTAAAGTGAATTGACTTTATATGATGAGAATCTGACTAGAATCGACTAACAGAATTCCTAAGGTTCTTCCACCAGGTAATGCTAAAAAAAACATGCAATATGTCGAATTTGGCTCCTACCTTTAGTGTCTTCCTTCAGCTGGCATGGCTGAGACTCATCCGCAGGGGAGCTGAAGCTCACGTTGCCAAGGTGCAGAAGACCCACTAGAATCTAATGGGCAACAGAAACACAGGAGAGCCACAGTAAAAATAATAATAATCCTTGCATTTGATCAGATTTATGAACGGACACTACCGATCCATGTGATCGAAACACCAGCAAAAATAATCTGGCGGTTCCTTACCTTAAACACCCGGCCCTGCTTGTGATTGTTGATCCCCAGGTGAAGCATCGCAGCTTTGGTCTCCTCAAACTGCTCTTCTGCACAAGATAAAGGGGGTGGGGGGAAAAAAGTATGACCAGAGGTTGCACTCGTTCAAATCTATAAGCCACGCGCACACGCAACTATAGTAATCTGCACCAAAGCCTCCTTCACATTTCTTTTTACAACTTTTCCTCCGGGCCCAGCTAGCCATTTGACCAATGTTAGGTCACAAAATCAATGGCAGTGTTAACACATGGGTAGGACGCGGATATCATTTGCCTGCAGAAATACACAGCTACACTTTACATAGCGTGAAGCGCTTTGAGGTGTCCTCCCAATGTGAAAGACGCTATACTAAGGCAAGGATTATTACTATTATACTTATATGGCAACGTTCTGCATATTCACTTCGTTATATTTAATGTATGGAATGAACAGAATTTTGATAGTGTTGCCATCCAGGGTAACCTGTTTTACAAACAAGATTACACAATGTTCAATGGCCCTGACTCCCTCACTCTCACTGACCTTCTAAAGTCTCCGCAGCATTTGGTAACCAGACAAATTCTGTTACTTCAGACAGATTCCATTCTGACCTCTGCTCCTCAGTGGCTCCTTTGATGATCTAAAGCCAAGACGCATCAATGAGTTCTAGATCCAGACTGCACAACAACTTGCATTTATATAACACCCTTCGCCCAAGCTAGGGTCTCGGAGCTCTTAATACACGATTAAGTAAGGGGTGTAGAGAAGAGGTGGGGGAGATGTGGTTGAAAGATCAGTGTGATCTAATAAACTGACGCAGCAGGCTCCATGGCCTCCTAATGTTCCAATCCAGATTATTGCGTTCAATGACACGATGCAGGGCATTGATTTAGCAAATCTTCTGAGTGCTTTTCTCCCCACTGTTCCTCCAGCTAAAGTAAGTTAATCTCCAAGCCCTGACATTGTGTAATCTGAAGCCGCAGAAGCACTTAAAGCATCTTGACTGCACTGTAAACTGAGAGTTGTGAAAGTGACTCTGGCTGGAACTGGTTTACCAAATGCTATCCACAACTCAAATCAGTGAAACTCGGGTGTCCTGTCACATGCCAAGACACATTCCTCAATACAGTGCCCAAAACACCTCCTTGCATTGGGAGCGACTGTGGGCAAACCCCAGGCCTTTACAGAGAGGGTCCCCGCCGTACCTGGTAAAAGATGTGAAAGTTTCTTTCGGACGGAGCTTGATAAGCAACTCGCGTTTTCTCCAAAAGGTAGGTGTGTACGGAGGCTCCCTCCAGCTCCTGTGACCTGTGTGAAAATATAACAGGTCGACAAGTGTCTCAGAGAAACACGGGAGGTGGATTGCCATTGGGCTGAAGGATATTTTTTACATGCAAGAAATAGTCACGACAGTCGACTGTCATTTACTGTACTCGGCCACATAAATAAATCTATATAAAAAAAGCAAGTTCTTTCTTTCCTGGCTAAACAGTGACAGTTCCAGGTCAGGCACAAGATACTGCTAATGGATTAGGGGACGGTTCACTGTGTGTAAAAAAAAAAACACTGATGGATATTGTAACTCGCTGTGTCACCTGTTTAGCTGCAGCTGGATGTATTTCCCAAATCGGCTGCTATTGTGATTCCGTAAAGTGCAAGCGTTTCCTGTGGGGAGTCAACAACACTGGTCAGGAAGAGAGTATTTGTCACTTGCAGATTTAGCTGTGGGCACAGACCCAGTTAGGAGTTACCAACATGTGTTTAAAAACAAGACCGCTGAACCTATTTCACTGCATCAAACAGGAGGTAACATTTGGCCATTTTCTGAATAATCACAATAATAATAATAAATAAACTTTGCATTTGATATAGCGCTTTTCACATTAACGTCGCAAAGCGCTTCACAGAATATACTGTCAAGTGAATTGACTATATATTTGTGGGCGAAACGCAATCATAAGGCGCTGGTTCTCAAGAGTCTTGCTGCGAGCATCAATCGCCCCCAAACCTGTGGGCATTCCCTTACCAAATGCCTCCATCACCGGGTTGGAGTCAAGAACTCGCTTTTCGATCCTTCCCACGTGCTCCTGGCACTTGGCAGAGGTGGATGAGGCAGCAACGGTGGCAAAGTAGTTCATAAGGCAACGAGATGTCCAGGTCTGCATCGGGAGACATCATAGATACGGTGATTAAAAAACTTGCTTGCATCTAAGAAATCCACATTTTATAACTTATATAAGTCGTATCTATTTGTCTATTTGTTCCTATTCTAGGTGTTATGGTATCCTCGAGATTTTAAAACAATAGTCACCCATATTATTTTCTATGCTTAGAAGTGCATTAGTCAACAACTCTGGTGCAGCAGAAGCTGGTTACACCTACAAGTGTTTTAGACAACACCACTGTTCCAGTCAGGAAAAGGTGCCCAATGACTCCAGCATTACATTCCACTCGGATTAATCCAGCCACTCCACCACTTCTCAGTTTAAGCAGTTGGTGAAAGCTTCAGAGTTTATTACGAGTGAAAATATTACCACACATGTGTTAAGACACAAGTATTTATCCCTCCTTCAGATTTAACTGTGAGGGAAAAGGGGATTTACACTTCACAAGTTGTTGCCTGACGACAATGACACACTGGACAACACACTGCCCTCAAATTAAGCAGCCAAAGTGTTGTTGCATGTACATCTTCAGGCACTTCATAACATAAACTAATTGGTAAGAATTGGATTTAAATTGCTGACCAAGTTCAAAAAGCACAGTTCTAAGAAAGCAACAAGAGCTTTTCAGGTTCATCACCTGACTGCTGGCAAAGGCTTTCAAAGTCACAGTGACCATGATTACATAAGCGATTATATAACATGCAGAACCATTTAGAGAATTTGTATACTTGTGTATAGCATTTCTGAATTCTAGTGAATGAAACAGGCAAAGGGGCACAAACCATCTATTAAAGGGAGGGCTGCAACAGTTAATAATAGTCCTTGCATTTGATATAGTGGTTTTTCACATCTTATCAAGGTTTCAAAGCGCTTGAGTAGTTAACCCCTGCAGTAGTCACGGGTAAGCTTTAACAGCATCATTTTCTAAATCCTTCCATTTGCAAGACTCCTGCCTAACCTAACAGTGGAGCCCCACATACCAGTAACTCCACGTGGATCTCTTAAGATTTTCTCCGTACCTTTCCAGCGCCACTCTCCCCGCTGACTATTATGGACTGGTTAATTGGTTCCACCTGGCTCTGGACATTCCTGAAGGCCAGTTCGGCCACGATGTAAATGTGGGGTTTCAAGTCCTGGAGAGAATGAAAGGCAGACATTTTCAAAAATCTGTTGAAAGATTTATTTTTCTTTATAATCTTCCAGACAATTTAGTAGTGAGATTTTAACTGTGAGACAAATACAGCAGCTATTCTGACATTAGATTTACCTGAGGCCGAGGCGATGTGTGATAATCTCTCATAGTGTCATAGGAATACAAGTTATGTACTGGCTGGAATGGGTTAAGAGCCACCAGGGTGCAACCCGCGCGTGTGTAAAAAAGGCTGGCAGCATATCTCGCCTGCAAGCATTTTAAAACTGCAAAGAGAGAAAGAGAAAACATATATAAGCCACATTTCATGTTAAACATCTGGATTAGTTAAACTAAAATATATTGTGCAGTTTGCCAAGGACGTAGGTGATTCTTCTGGGAGGAATATCTACTTGGTCACTAAAAGGAAACAACGCACTGAATCAGGTTTCCACATAAAAGTTATTACCTGAGGCAGTAGTTACTGGGTTGACTTTCGTGAGGTCATCAAAAGTGTGCAACTGTTCTTCATTACTAAGAAAAGCTTTCACCTCCTCCTCCTCCATTGCATTATATGTAGTGTGGTTTGAAACTTGTTGGCTTTTCTTAAAGTCGTAAGCCTGAAACAGAACAATTAGAAATTTAAAACATAAACAGAATTTCGCTGGGAGCACTCAGCAGATCAGACAGCATCTGTCTCTGACTCATTTTTCTTTCTCCATAGATGCTGCCTGACCTGCTCAATGTTCCCAGCGAATTCCGTTTTTGTTTCAGACTTCCAGCATCTGCAGTGTTTTGCGTTTCGATTAGAAACTTAACCTGCATCCAGTTTGGTGAGCAAATTCCGATGCTCCTTTTGGTTGTACAACTGAGACTCAGGTGGGAGCCATGAACAATGAACGTTTCAGTACAGAAGGTGTACTAGATCCGAGTTACAATCATGGGGTTATTTGCAGTGTCATATTGATCAATTTGACTAGATAATAACCATCTTAACAATGGACCCAACAATAGGTTTGGATCTTCTATGGCCTTTCAATGGAACATATCTCCTGTGTACGTGCGAGCACGAGGTCAGCAAACATCAGTGAATTAAGCAAACATTGGTGAGTTAACCAAATTCAGCTCCACTTACAACATGCACTGAACATTGAATACCAGGCATTGTTTCTATGCCAAACAATGTTAATGAGCCACCGCTACCCTCTCTGCCAATATTTTATTTGATCCGATACTTAAAATGAACAACAGTAACGTCTCAAGCAGAATGTTGTGTTTCACAGTACAATGAATATTGTGGTGATGTGAGTCATCTCTGAGCCCTGCAACTTTCATAGCAAACATCTAGTGAATACTGAAATAAATATCATCAATTGCATCAACAGGGTGGTGTTACATTCTTAAAAATTAAACTCATTTTAATAAGGTTTGCCTGAGACCATAAAGACAGGCCAACGGACCTGAAAAAAGCTTATTAAGAAGTACAGTGTACTCTTAAATGTCCCAGTGCTACAATTAAGCTCGGAGAAGGCCCCAAATAATAACCTAGAGAATACCCTGAACCACAACACAGCTATAACACTCTAAATTTAGTTTTTACGGCATCATCTGTCAGCAGTCTTTAGGGAAAAAACAAAGTATTTTTAGACTAAAAAGCACCCAACACTTTCTCCCAGTTGCTCTGCCCTATTGTAACCTAGACACCTTGTAAAAACAAAGTTTAATTAACACATTAGAATCAGGAGTTTTAGGTGCTGTTCATGCACTGTTTTCCATCTAGGAAAAGAAAAAATATCAATTTCGGGAATTACTCCACTAGTCGGATCAATATTCCATAACTCTTTCTCTGCCAGATCTAATTAATATTACCCTCCGAGTCCGGGTGTAGCTGAACTGAAACAATAGCAGAAACAACCAGTCATAAATCACATCCGTCTTTGGCACTTTTTATTATTACTATTTAACAGAACATACATTTTAAAATGTTACTGTATACAGTATATATAAACAAGCGTGTGTGAGTGAGTTGCAGCAACATGTTGTCAAGTCAGCTCCCCGCGGAAGCTGGATTTTTCCAGACGCAAAGACAAGTGAGTCACCGGTTTCAAATTCAAAAACCAACTGAAAAAAACTGAATGAGCCGAGTGTAGGCGGGTTTTATGATAATAATCCTTGCCTTTTGTTACAGCCCACTCGCACCGCTGAGACATCCCAAAAGCGCCTTACCACGGTATAAAGTGGATCCACGTATCTTTTGTGGGCGAAATGCGGCAGCCGGTTTTGCGCGCAGCAGGGGGTCCCACAAACAGCCATTCAGCGAGCGACCAATACTATTTCGGGAGATTCGAAACAGAAGTCGCTGCAGTTTATTCGGTTGGCCAGGGCACCGAGAGAGGCAAAGAGAGGAAACTCCCTGCCAACCACCCTTTACACCTCTTTGAGAAGTCTCAACGCGCTTCGCCGAGCATACTGTAAAGTGAATTGACTGTGTGTATCTGTGGGTGAAACGCGGCAGCCAATTGCGCACAGCAGTGTCCCCCACAGACGGTTGTGGTTTGAAATGACCAATTTTCTTTTGCGCGCGCGCACACACACACACACACACATACACACACTCTCTCTCTCTCTCTCTCTCTTCTCAAACAGGACGGAGAGAAGCAATCCAGGTAAAGGCATGGGGTGGGTCGCCATTCCTTAGCCAACCTTAGCCACGCGCGGCTCTCTCTGGCTCTCTGCCCGCGGGTCTCCACGTTACCTGCCGCTCTCCCGCCGCTCGCTTAAGTTCAGAGGCCATCGCTTCTCCTTCTTACTGCTCCATCACCGCGGGTTGGGGGGGGGGGGGGGGGGGGGGGGTAAACACCGGCCATCTCCACCTCCTCTCTTGTCGCCGGGCGGGCAGAGTGGCGGAGAGAGCTGCCGTCCGCCGCTTTGAAGGACGCGCTCGCCGACAAGATCGTCAGGACCGCGCAGGCGCCTGACCTCTGACCCTCCCGGCTCCCCGCCGTTGCCATGGCAGCGCCCGGATCCCGCTGTCTACTCGCCCCTCATTCATTCACTCAGTCAGTCAGTCGCCCAGGAATTGTCACGGAGCCACTCGCTGCCGCCGACCTGACCGGGCGTGACAATGTTGCAGCCTCTGCTCACAACAAGCCTCCATCTCTTCCCCCCACGAGAGTGAGTGAGTGAGTAAGTGAGTAGCGTCCATTCGATGGCTTCCATCGCTCGCGTCCGTTTCCTGGCGGAGAACGTCATTGCTTGTTGCGCACTAGTGACGCGGACTGAGTGCGGGGAGTGGGGGAGGAGTTGTTGCCGTAAACGTCATCGCTTCGTGCGTACGTTGAATCGGGTTCACATGGGAAGTTGAAACCAAACCGGCTTTCGGTTTTAGTCTCGAATTTTCACTCCAAATCGGTTTGTCCTTTCACCCCTCCCTCCCCTCCCCTCGCCTCCTGTGTCTCTTCTGTTGCCACCCTCCCCTTTTGCCCCCAAGGTCTTCAAGACGCTGTGTAAAATGTCAAAATTGTGGGTTGACAAGAGAAAGGCCATTTTGCCCAGCAACGTTGACCTGTTGACCCTTAACCTGTTTAACTGACGAGGGCCAAACCTGGAGGGCCAACCATAACATAATCCTTGCATTTGGTATAGCGCCTATGGGGTCAGAAGGACGTCTCCGAGCATCTCACAGGATTTATTGTGAAATGGAGTGACTACGGTATTTGAAGGCAAACGTGGCAGCACGATTGCGGACAACAGTGTCTCACAAAGAGCCTTGAGGTGATGGGGGGATAGTTGGCCACACTGGGGGAAAAAAACTAACTGCTCTTTTCGAATAGTGCGATGGGATCTTTAACGTCCGCCTGAACAAGCAGACAGAACCACCATTGATGTTTCATCCAAAGGACGGATTATTAGCGTTTACAGGAATGGGCGGCAAGATACTGTACTTTGGTGGACCAAAGGAATGAAATGAGATGAATGACGGTGAGTATTCGTGAGAATGCATTTGATTCATTGAGAATGATTCAATAATTTATTTTTACATTTGATGCATTGCCTACAAAATTGAATCATCTCAAAAATATGTTTACAAGGTTTTCAAATAGAGTCCCCACAATCAATTTCTACTTGCCAAGTTTTCACAATTACTGATCCCGTTCTAAGTATTTTCCCCTAAATTACTACAAGAAGAACAAAATTATGTTTGCAAGGCGCCTTTCACGTCAGGAGACGTCCCAAGGCGCTGAAGTTAATAAAATAGGTGGAAACTTAGGTCGTGCAGTGGCAAATTAGTTATCGATTAAGTGTTGCTAAATTGCATATATGCCTTAGTGGTACATTTTATGATTTTTTTTGTCTCTTTTTCAGGAAAAATAAATGATCCAGAAATGTCACTGAAGGAACTCAAAGTGGCATTTGTCAGTCACCTGACTGGCACAAACTTGTCTGAGGTGTTAGTGGGTTTAATTCTGCCTGCATTATGCGTTGTCTGCCGAGGATTGGTGCTGATATATTCCAGCAGACAAGGTGCGGTGACACTTTCTTGGAAAAGCCATCTGCTGATTGATTTCAGTATGTTGGTGGCATCTCTCGTACTATGTTGCACTGTTTTGTCAGATGCACTTTCCTGGGTGGTGCTGAGCCTATCAGCTATTCTCGGGGCTTCCCTGGTTGAGGTATATCGACAAAGGAGACGTCACGCAGACCGACACTTCAGAGAGATTGTAAGACTGTTCTCAATAACCACTTTGGAAACGAATTGCATTCCCTTTGTCACCGTGTTTCGAGTCTTTGTCAACCTTATGACTTGCATCGCCATTCTGGCTGTGGACTTTACGATATTTCCCAGACGCTACGCGAAAGCTGAAACTTATGGGACTGGAATCATGGATTTCGGTGTGGGGGCCTTCGTTTTTGCAAATGCACTTGTTTCTCCAGAGGCTAGACAAAAGAGCAAAAGCATTTCCCATTCTAAATTTAGTTTTGCGGCTAAGCAGATCATATCAGTTTGGCCGTTAGTTTTCCTGGGATTAGCTCGCCTACTGAGTGTGAAAGGAATTGATTACCATGAACATCTATCTGAATACGGTGTCCACTGGAACTTCTTTTTCACACTGGCTATTGTAAGGATCCTCTCATCATTTCTTGTGGGATTTTGCCCCGTCAGCAAAACTTGGGTTTTATCTGCCGGTATTGCCATGATTTACCAAGGGATCCTGGAAACCACTAACCTGAAGCAATTTATACTGCACGGTAGCGATGGCAAAGACAACAGGAATGGGTTTATTAATGCCAATCGTGAAGGACTGTTTTCAGTATTCGGATACATAGCCATTTACATTTCTGGTGTGCAGACTGGCCTATATATAATGAAGAGGAGGGCGTTGGTAGAAGATTGGATAAAAATGTTGCCTTTTCTTGTGTTGGGCACTGTTGTATCATGGCTGCTGTTGTATGCTTGTGAGGTATTCATTGAGCCAGTGTCTCGCAAGCTCAGCAATCTCACGTTTGTTATATGGGTAGTTGGCCAGTGCTTCTTTTTTCTGACTGTTTACATGCTGGCAGACCTTGCCTTGGTATTTGCTAAAATGCTCTCAGGAGTGTGGAATGTGCCTAGTTCGTGGAACAATTCACCCGATTTGTCCCAAAGCAGTACTTGCTCAAAAAGTAAAACTTTGGGATCAGTGGATAAAAATATAAATGTCTGTCTTATTGAGGCTATAAGCAGAAACCAGCTATTCTTTTTCTTACTGTCTAATGTACTGACTGGTTTAGTGAACCTTGCAGTGGATACTATTCATTGCAACACATTTACTTCAAGTGTTATTCTTTTGTTATATATGTTTTGCCTTTGTCTCACCGTAACTGTTTTGCATATTAAGAACATTACTCTAAAGTTCTGGTGATTTTTAATTCTATGACTGAATTGAGCATGTGTAAATTCTAAACTGTTATAACTAATGGGGATATTTTCAAGGAAACACTGATTCCTGCTTTTGTAATCGGATCAGTATTGGCTGCTTTATTTTAAAATCATATATGCTATTTACATTTTAGATATTAACCTCTAATAAATGATATATCTATTGTATTATTCGTCTCAAAACTCTCCTCTACAATTGAGCCTTTGGTCACCCTCCACCAGCTCGGGTCCAAATTCCTGATACTCTAGCACCTTGGGATATCCTCCCACCACGAAAGGTGCTGTACAAATGTAATTTTGTATTGTATTCTTATAGCTTACTTTTTCATGCCACTTGTTTTTTGACCCTTTTAAGACTTTTTAAACCCTCAACAACATATTTTAAATATATTTCATTCCTGTTGCCTTTTTGATTCAGACATTTGGCAGTGTTTGTCGGTGATACAGATAACATAGTTTAATGTTCATGATTATTCCCTCTATCCCCTACTTTGGTAGCAATTCTGAACTTTTGGAGGTACATAAGGTGATTATATAATAAATATAATCATCATTGCATTTGATATCGTGCTTTACATATCTTATCGACGTCCCAAAGAGCTTCACAGAATGTACTACGAAGTGTGACTGTATATTTGTGGGAGTATCACGGCAGCCAATTGCGCACAGCAGCGTCCCCCACAAACAGTCGTGGATTGAAATGACCAATTTTATTATTGTGGGGGGGGGGGGTTTGGGGGGGGGGACAGATTATTATTAGGCGCGTGTGTGTGTGTGTGGAGTAATGAAACTTGCCCAAGGTTTCGCCCTGACCTGCCCGGATTAGAACACAGCTTGGTCACCCCAGCTTGCAAGACAAATGCTCTAACCACTGAGCCGCGGGAGCTTGTGGGAGGGACAGCAGTGCAGTGTCCCACAAACAGTGGTGGATTGATGGGGTGGGGTGAGGGGGAGCAGAGAGGTAAGGAGCTGTGTGTGTGTGTTTTACGTGCTGCGCGTCCACGCCAAGCGCCCAGATAGAGCGCGTGCACGAGAAGTCGTGCGCGTGCGCGCGCGCACACACACACACACACAGACAGACAGCTTTCCCCTCCGAGGGTCACGCGCGCTCGCATATCATCCTCCGTCCGAACTACTTCCAAACCCGACACAGCCGCAGCTTTCAACCGGGCGGGTGGATGTGGAGAGGAGGGTAAAAAAAAAGTTAAAAGGTCGCTTTTAAACCTTCGCCACCTATATAAATACGGATGTACATAGAGGGTAACATAATCTTCAATCAAGTATTGGAATAAAAGCTACTTCATTTTAAAAAAATTAAATAGGGGTTTCTTTCCTCTCCTCCCCCCCTCCCTCCTTCCCCTTCCCACCAGTTGGATCAGTCCAGGCACTGAAAGGAGTCGGATGTGGGAGGAACTAATTGATTGACGCGGAAGGTAGGAGGGAGGGCGGCGGCAAAAGCAACGACGTGGTGATGCGGCGATTCTGACGCGGCTTCCATTTTTATTCGAATTTATTATTTTGCTCTTCTCTCCCTGAGAGAAACTTCTGCTTCCCCCCCCCTCCCCTCGTCTTTGGGTGAGGGATTGGTGGGGTATGAGCTAGTAGAGTGAGAGCCTAGACTTCCAAGAGGCTTCGTCTTTCGTCTCTCCCTCTCTGTCTGTCTCTCACACACACACCAGCAACCAACCAACCACCACAAGGCCGGAGAGAGAGAGAGACAGCGATATGTAAATAGAGAAGAGGGTTTTTTTGAGGAGAAAATATATATTTTTCTCTTCTCTCGACGTGCTTCGGGCCTCGCACTCTCTCCCTCCCCTCTCTCTTTCTCTCTCAACTCTTTCGCCTCACATTCTCTCTCAATCTCTCTGTATCTCTCTCCCCCTCCCTCTTTCCTCCCTCCGTCCCTCCCTCCCTCCTCTCTCTCACTCTCTCTCTCTCTGGGCCCAGCCCAGCCTGACATGGCGCGCCTGGTGGCTGTGTGCAGAGACGGGGAGGAAGAGTTCCCCTTCGAGAAGCGACAGATCCCGCTCTACATCGACGACACCTTGACGGTGAGTTGCGAGTCCGGTAAACGTTGTTAGGGGTGGGGTCCTTCGGGGAGTGTTGGGGGTGGGGGGCGGGGGGAAGGGGTGGGGTGGGGGGGTGAGGGAGGCGTTCGTAAAAAAAAAGGTTACTGGAGGTCCCGGCGTCTGTGTGTGTATGTTTTTTTTGTGGGGGGTGGGGGGGGGGGGGGGGGTGCTGTAATGGAGGTAGGTTACGGGTGTGAGGAGAGGGGGGTGGGGGGGTGGGGGAAGGAAAGATATCCCGGGCAAGGACAGGGCCCTCCTGCGTGACTCCAGGCCCGAGCGAGTAGGCTTCATTCAGGGCCTCGGTGTCTCGTCTCTCGGCTCCTTGGAGCTCGATTCATGTCTCTTGGCCTCTCTCTCTCTCTCTCTCTGTCTGTGTGTTGACTCTCTGATTATTGAATTTCGACATGAAATACGAAGTCCCTGGGAGCTGCTGTGTGTGATACGAGCGTTATGGCTCTCGACTCCCGAAGGCCTTGGGCTCTCTCTCGTCGTTCCCTCCCCCGCCCAATCACCCTTGCAAATTTGTGCTGTTTTGCTCTCTCTCTCTCTCAGCCACTTCCCTTTCTCAGTCGCAGCTGTTTCCAAAGCTTCGCTATAGACTAGCGAGAGATCAGATCTGGAGACAACTGATTGACTGACGCCGTTGAGAATTTATGCACCTTCTTGGTTTTAATCTCCTTTATCGTCCCCCAAGGCTTGTTTGTTTTCTGCTCTCTCTCTCCTCTAGTTTTTATCAGTGACTTAGAAAGGAGAGTTTCTTTATCCTCACTGTCTCCTTCCTGACAGTCTTTCTTTCCCCCAACCCACATACACACAAAAAATGGCCATTAACTTGTGGATGTTTGTAGGACATTTTGCCACAAATGTACAGATAATTCACATTACTTCGCTTCTGTGAAACGTTTTGAGACGTTTTGAACACATGAAAACTACTATATCAAATTTATTATTTGCTGTGTGAATTCGCTTCCTTGTTCACTTGCAACACACGTAGGTATACTGTGTTTTGCAGTAAAACCCTTGCAAGTGCTTCAATATGAAAAGTGCTATATCAAATGCGAGGATCATTGTTAAATTCAGTCACTACACTTGAAGCCTTTTGTGATATTACAAACACTATCACTATATCAGGTGCAATGATATTTTTTCATATAGTGAATTCAATTTTAAGAGAACTAAGTACAATTACTATACTGATTATTTTCTTTTTTATCCCACCTGCCCCTTCCCAACTCAGTTACTTAAATACATTAGGAAAGTCACTGATGAGGAAGAACTTTGGTTTAGTTCAGTTCTTAATCTCATCCAGTTATTACTCTTCTCTTTATTATAATGTTTTCTTTTTGCATTTCCTCAATGTTTAAGATTCGCTAGTACCCACCCAATTTTTCCATAACTATTGTGAAATTAATTTTTATAGTGCTAAACTAAGCTCACAGGGCGGAGAGAAGGGATCATCACGTCATTCTGGCCATTTGTTTATGGTGCTGAAAATGTAGAATGCCACAATTTGCACCTCCTCCCCCACTTTCTAAATTTGTAGGTAGGCAATCTCGATAGACATTGTAAGTTATTTGATAGAGACCAACATGCATCATCAACTGATCAGATAGTTAAAATATTTAATTTCCAATAGTATTATAGATCATAGCACACAAGAATTTTAAATGGTAGCATTAAAAAGGGGAGTTTAATAGGATATTAATCCAAATTTCATATTTTGTTGTTAGGTTGGACAATAGAACCTCTATGTGTTTGCTAGTTTTAATTGTCCACTTCCTATGCATAATGTAATGTAAACCGTCAATTCCCCTAATTTGCAAAAAAAAATTTAAAAAAAGTTCTTATTAGTGGGCATTATTTTTTAATTCTGTTAAAGCCAGTACACATGAATACCTTGAACAGTTTTGCTTGTGTTTTTGCAATAACGTGTTTTAGAAACAGTAAAACTGAATGGGGATAGGCGGATAGTACTTTTATCTAGATACACGTCGTCCTGAAACTGTAAAACTGTTTAAATGAGTGTTCCATTGAGTGTTTCAGACAGACTCACAAGTACAATTGACCGCCTTCAACAATTCAGCTTTATTTCCTTGCCAATTTTCTACTCTTGCCTTCTGAAGGTGTGTGGTTACTTTTTCCTTCTTCTGGGGAACAGTTTTATGGGAACCAGGTGCTATTGTTCATATGCGAGTCTTGGCATCTGGGAGAATTGCATGCCCTCTTTACTAGCAGGGATGCAGCTGAATAATTTGCAGGAGTGAGATCTGGCTCTTTGTTGCTCCACAGTCCACAGAATGCTGAGGCTGTTTTACTACTGCCACCATCTCAACTAAGCTATAATCAATGTTGGGACACATACGTTACTTTTAGTTTCTAGTTCTGTGACATTCTTATGAAAGAGCTATATATGTAGATTACTTTTAGTTTCTACTTTTGAATTTCTATGACATCCTTATGAAAGAGCTAGATTCTGTTTGTCTTTTTGAATGTTCAGATGATCAAATGTCATTGATAATGAGGGTCAAAGTTACTATTTTAAAATCCACACACTTTTCCCTCTTATTTTTCTCTTTTTCACCGAATCCAATCTCAAAATCAATGTGGTCAGGTGTGTCCTAGATCAGTTGATCCAACTAAATAATAATAATTTTTGCATTTGGTATAGCGCTGTTTTATATCTTCTAGACGTCTCAAAGAGCTTCACAGAATATACTGTAAAGTGAATTGACTGTATGTTTGTGGGAGAATAGCACTGACACTGCTTGTGTAAGCTATCTGTGTAGTGCAGTTTTGCTGACATCAGACATCAGCAGTTATCTTATCACTATTATCTATTTCTGCAAAGAGCTAGAATCTTTACTGTGTCTTAAGGAACTGCCACATTTTAGTGTGTATATGCTTAAAAACATAAAAGCTCCTTGCCCTTTTGTAGCCCCTTTCACATCTAAATATAAAAGTATCTTCCTCATCTCTTTTTCTTCCATCCCCAGTACACATTTTCAATTATCCACTGCCTCTACAACAGCAGCAAACCAATTTTTATCATTAGCAGGTTAACAAGTGGACTATTGGAACTATTAAACTTTCATTTAGCTCTTAAAAGCTTTTTATGGTTTAAAAACTCTGAGATGCTACCCTGTGTGAAGTGTGCTACATAAATGCAAGTTTGTTGTTGTTGATGATAGATCGCTTATTGTTGTGCTGTCACAAAGTAGAATGTGTTTTGCATTAATTGATATGTATCAGAGATTGGACCTTGGAACTTTCCCGTCTATATGCCTCGGAGCACATTAAGTGATATATTTATCCCTTGTGCCAACGGAGCTCAGAATCAATGATTTTTTTGAGTGGTTGCCCCGGATTTGAACAAGTGGAAGCTTTTTTTTTTAAAAAAACTCATCAAGTCTGTAGCCTGGAACAGATGAAGCATTCAGGAGAAATAGGAATTTGCAAGTCCACATAATGATGAATGCAAAGAACAGTCAATCAATTATCTCTAGAAGCAGGAATGTCTGTGCCCTAATTGCAAAATGTTCCTGATGAAGTTCTACAAGCCTTTGCTTCTCTTTGGATTTTCCGCATATAATTTAAACCAATACTGTGTCATTGCATTCATGGCCAATTTGGTGGCCGAAAATTTGAGTTGTAGGGGTGCAATAATGAGTGAGACACAAATGTGATTTATGGAATACACTGTCTAACCTGAAATACAATTATGCAATTAGCATGCATGTATACTTGCTTCCCTGTTCATAAATACTTTGCTAACTATAGCACTATGCTCAGAAACAACCAACAACTCAACAGGGTTTTACCTTCTCTAAATTCACTGGTATGCTAGTGCATTCATGCACTTCTCCTTACCAGATTCTTGCTTGTATAGTTTTGTGAATGCCTGTTTATGTATTTTATCAGTTGAGTTTTTGTTGTTATACAAGGTCTGTTAGTCAATTTTTAAAAAGAAAAAAATGCTATCAAAATGTATTAGGTACTGTAAGGTAAAAGCTGAATTTAATCAGCTGTCACCAACACAAAGACCTATTTCCAGTGTATTCCTACAGTTTTTCAAAATTAGATTTTGGGTGGTTGTGGAGGCGAGTGGTGCTGGAAGACTTTCTTTTTGTTATTTTCCTGCTCAGTATGTTAAAGACATTAAGGAAATGTTTTATTCACTTCCTCAAATGTCTGAATGAAGCACTTCCGAAGTCATGTACAATCAGCTGTACAATAAAGCTTCTCACCAATCTTGTTTCAGCAACATTAGTCCCACTCCTATCACTCACTATATTGCATCACTGTAATATTTCTATTACTCAATCTATTGTTCTTCCCATCTCTCTTAAGTAAGCTATCCAAATCGCAACAAGGGAAATTTTGAACTGTGGGATCACACTGATTGGGGAAATGCATTTTATATTAGGCCCTTAAAATAGATCTTTATCCCATTAATAAAGTGAACTGGATTTGAACCCAGATTCCAAACATCAGATGGTATTGTACTTCACCTAGTGCCATAATGTAGAAACTATTTAAAAATCAAAATGCTAAAATAAGGGTTTGTTAGTGTTGCATATTATACGTGGAATCATTGTTGAAAATTGGTGTTTACTATATATGCCATACATCAAATACTTAATTCTAACATCATGCTTGGTGAGAACAGTTGGCTGTTGTTTGTTCTGGTTATTTGCAGAGACTGAAATTGTTAAGATACTACTAGTCCAAATTAGCTGCTGCATTTGCCAATATAACCACTTTTGCCATCGCTGTTTTGTGAAGCACTTAAAAACTTGTCTTTTTGTCTGAAAGACGTTGTCTTTGTTGTGAAATAAAGGTTGAGGTGGGTACTGTCATGTAATATTGGCTTCTCTGTGGGAAACTGTCGTGTGAATGTTTTGATTAAAGAAAGGAATTGACTTAGCAGATATAAAGCAATTGCGTGTTTTGTGAAAAATTCAATCCCAAATTTTTTTCCCCCCCATCACAATAGCCACTAAATAATCTTTTTTAATTCCAGATGGTGATGGAATTCTCTGATAATATATTAAACCTTGAAGGACAGCAAGTTAATGGTGCACAACTGAAGCAGTTTGTACAGGTAAGGAATTCTGTTCTACACTAAATAATAGAATCATAACAATTTACAGCGTGGATGTGGGGGGCGGGGGCGTTCAGCCCATTGAGTCTACACCGGCTCTCAAAGCAAGCTGTTCTTTCAATGGTGTTGCTCTGCTCTGCCCTAATTCCATACCTCTTCAAGCCTCTTAACTTTCATATACTTGTCCCTTTCCCACTTGAAACCCATAATAGATTTTACTTCTACTTGGCAGGACATTCCACATCCCAACAATTCTCTGTGTGAAAACATCTACGATCTCCTTTTGTTCTTCTTGTGACGAACAAAGCACTCTAGGCATGAATTGAAATGGAAATAAACTGTTCCTATAGACAAAATGAATCTTGGAATTTGGAAAGGATGCCAAAGTTACATAATAGTTCATAATGCTTGCTGTTCTCAACAGTATTTCTGTGTCTTTGGAGCTTTTTTCCTTTTTGCTGCATGACAAGGTTAATTCCAAATCAGCTATGCATCTGTCAGCCTTCAATCATTTCTCTGTTTTTGCAAATACAACGTTGCAGACTTTACAGCTGAGGTCTGCTTTCATTCTAGTTTCCACCACTGGTTGGACCTTGTCAGAATATCTTGCACTTTCATGTGTTGAAATCCAAGTACATTCTTATAACGTTTAGATTCACGGTGAAACTTTTCTTTTTGCTTCAGCAACACAGCATGCTCAAACAGCAAGACCTTAACATTGCTATGATGGTAACGTCCCGTGAAGTCTTCAGTGCACTGTCTCAGCTGGTTCCGTGTGTTGGCTGTCGACGCAGCGTGGAGCGTCTCTTCTCTCAACTCGTAGAATCCGGCAACCCAGCCCTTGAGCCACTTTCGGTGGGGCCGACGGGAGTTCTGTCAGTAACTCGGAACTGTATGACTGACGCAAAAAAGCTCTATACATTGTTTTACGTGCATGGGTGAGTAACCAGATCTTCTGTCTGTTTGCCTGACACATTTTCCTTCAAGTGTACAGAAAAACAATATGTACATTTTTGCCAGTGTATTTATTTCATTCTCAAAGATAATATATATGTTGAAAACTTATTTGTGAAATAAGTTCAATTCTGGACCAAGAATAATAGAAAACTATTGGCTGTTGCTAATAGGCTTTATATGTAATTATATATAACATATAAAACATGTATATATATAATCCTGTGGCATAACATCTCAAAGTGCTTGTTTTCTGAATGGTGTTAGTGCAGGTGTCTAGAGATGGTAGCAAGCTGGGTCCCAAATCAAAATTTCTAAATTAACATGTCTTTTTGGCTGGATTCAAAGGTAGTTTCCTAGTCTGCTTTCTTCCTAATCTTTTCCCAATTGATAGACAATGGGTTAAATGTTGAAATGTTATTTCAAGCCGGATCTACCTCTAATGCGAGCCAAGTCATCAGCTGGGGCGTTGGCAGCATTTAGGCAAATTGTGTAGATAAGCAGCAAACGCAGTTGTGCTGAAACCCAATTAACTTGTTTGTGCTATAATAGTACAATATATGTAGAGTGTGTATGTATAAAATGATGACCTTTATTTATGCAGTGGGTTGTTTGCACTCTCGAGTAGCTGCATTGAGTTTTGAGGAAGTTGAGTGTGAGGCTAGTAAAGGCAGAGCTGGAAGTACTACAGTAAAAGCCCGTTTATACGGCACCCGATCAACCGTAACTTCCGTATAACCAGCATCGCAAAAAAATGTTCCCGTTTTCGGCTGGATATCCGGCAGGCGCTTTAACCAACATTGGCCAGGTCCCGAGGGTGCCGGATAAACAGGCTTTTACTGTATATATTTAGTGGTCAAATATAGTGCAAGTATTTTGTGGCCCGAATGCCTGCAGGCTGGTCAGTCTAAACCCTGACTTTCACACAGCTGAACAGAACTGCATTAGACCGCCCATAGGCAGTCATGCAGGCTGTTACTGGGGCAGCTTCAGGCATTGGTAATCAGTCTAATAATATGTAAGAATTAGAATCGCTGAGCTGAGGGAATGGATCAGGAGAGCATGGACTTTAAAATCCTAGTTCAGTATATATGAAACAAACTTATTTATTCATTTATTTACAAGGCAAGTTGATTATTACCCACCAAAATCTTCCTATTTAAATTGGTCGTACCATTTGAAATTTACAGTACTGTCAGCTTTTTGAACTTGTGGCTCTCTCAAGGAGTACCTTGTCTCTCTCTGTTTCCCTTCATAAATCCCCATGTTGCTATACAACAATTTGTCTGATTTGCTTTTAAAACCTGTCATGGGTTCTGCTTCATTCACTGTTTTCAGTAGAGCATTCTATACCTTAATACAACAACAACAACAAAATTACACTTGTATAGTGCCTTTCACTTTAGGAGGATATCCCAAGGCACTGTTTCAGACCCAAGCTGGGGTCTGGAACGGGGAGGGTGGAAGGAAAGGAGGGATTTGGGGTGATCAATGGGACCGTCGAAGAGGAGGGTCTTTTTAATAATGCCTGTTCTGTGTGTAGAATGGGATCCTGATTTTCCCTGTAGTTAACTAGCACACAGAGCTGCAGAGTAAAGGGAAATGATTCCTGCTTGGCTTAGTTCCCAATCTGAGCTGTGCCAAATGGATGCTGTGGAGCTTTCTTACAGTGGAACTTTGGAGGGAAACTGGCACCTGCCTGTCTCTGGCAGCTCTGCGTAGCTCGCTGCATTGTGCAGGGGTATGTGGAAGTTTCCAGAGCCGAGCTGCCTGGGTTAGGCGGGCTGAAGAAGAAAATCATTTCTATTAAAGCCGTTTTGTATTTGGTTTTTCGTCGCCGATTTGTTCCTCTTTCGTAACTCAAATCCATTTCTTTTTAGGTCGAAACTAAACGAGATGATCGATGCAATTCCTAAAAGTAAAAAGAACAAAAGGTGTCAATTGCATTCATTAGATACGCACAAGCCCAAACCTTTGGGGTAAGCTATTCCTTTGCACTTGGAGGTGGTTTAATTAAAAAAAACACTTTCAGAGCTTGAACAAAATGCATTTGTTTGTGTAATGAGATCAACCTATTTTGGTAAGTTGCTTTATCAGTTTTTTTTGCTGATTGATATGAGTGGCGGTTGAGGCTACTGGCAAACAGTATTTCAATGACTACTTATTGGGGTCTATTTTGTGTACTAGAGCAGGGCTTCTCTGACTCCCTTAGAGAATTGATAACTTTTGCACCTGCAATTGGGCCACCAAGAACCTTTAGTTGTTGCTTTCTGTCAAATGCTCCAATTAAATCTTTTCAACGTTATATGTTCTGAGCTTTAATTAAAGTAAGAACTAGTGGCGAAGAGTGGCCATTAACCTTCTGTGTGCATTTCAATGAAGTAACTACAAGGCATAGATGATTAGAATTGTTGCCGAAATCTGTTGAGTTTAAAAAGTAAGGTACATACTGAAACTCCCACTTTGAAGGAATTTACATTTAACAATCATAATAATGCCTGCATTTGAGAATGATTTTCACATCTTCTAGACGTCTCAAAGGCCTTCACAGAATATACCATAGTTTGTATGCGAAACAGGGCAGCCAATTGCGCACAGCAGTGTCACACACAATCATAGATTGAAGTAACCAATTTATTATTGTGTTTTGTTTAGGGATTGTTATTAGCCAGAGGTTTCCATTTTCCCTTTCCAGTTTATGAGTGATTTTTTTCACATGAGAGTGTGAACTCAGGGATGCTGAATTATACCCAATTGGGATGGGTTACAGCTCCAGTGCATTTCTATTGTCTACCAGTTTACATATTGCTCTCGACTTACAAAAAAAAAGAAATGCAAGCAAGGATGGGAATCTTGCTTTGCCACACTTAATGTACAGTTCATAGCAGCAAAATAGAAAGACTGTATAAATGATGCTTAGATTGTTACTAACTCTTCTGCAAATTACAGTGAAGGGAACAGTGGCAGTGGCAACGCAGAGAGAGCGCTAGGGTCAGATAAGAAAAATAATGGAGAGAGCAAGAAGGAAGTCAGATGTAGCATCCTTTTTCATTTTGGACCTTTTCAGCCACCACACAGGTAACAGGGACATCAATTAGGCATAGTGTGTGATGTGCGGTGGTTCTATTCCCCTGACTTTAGTTTTTAATTTCAGTACCTTTTTTTTGTCCAAATGTTAATTCCATGTTTAAAATACAAGAGTTTCTTTCCAGCAAAGAAGCATAGAGCAGTGCTGGCTAACCTTTAAGGTCAGTCGACAAAATACATTTTCTTGATTGAATATTTCTTGGACTTGTGCCATAAATCAAGAAATGTTTCAACACAAGATCGAAACACACAGAATTACCATGACTTCGTATGTTCGGGGAGGACCATTGGTTGGCTACCACTGGGGTAAAGGAAGCCTGTTTTCTGAGCCTGTTTCCCCATATAGTGTTTAATATCTACATGCTAATTAATTTGATCTTAAAAAAACAAATGCTTGTGAAAAATAGGTCTCTGACAAACTAATTTAGGAAATGTTCCCTGTCGTAGCTGCCACAAGTGAATAGAGAAAGTCAAGATCTCACATTGACTGTTTTTTCTAAAGAGTATATTTCCTTAATCTTTGTGTGAGGGTTGGGGAGTTAAAAACTGGACTAGTTTTCCATCTCCAACAACTCAATTAATAGCTATTGTTCAGAGTGAACCAGCCGTAAAAACCAACCAACACAGCAGGTGGGAGTGTGAGAATTAATTGCAGCTCACCTGCTTTAGAGGGAAAATATGCCGACTGAGACTTTCACTCTTGATCACTATCCAGTGATTTCTCTTTAGTGTGTGAGTGGATAGATTAATTTTGGCTGTGATAGGTCCCAAGGTTTCCTCCCAGCACTTGCTGTCTGAAGCTCACACTTGAAGAATGGCCACAAACTGAGGCCCTGGTTTCTGTGGAGCAATATCGCAAATCATTTTTTTGGTCAGTTTGTGCTTTAAGCAGATAATATAAATGGTCTGCCTTGTAGATTATTGATTTCAGTCAGAATCCAAGCCTGGCCATACTGCGGGTAAATAAATAAATAGCCTTGGCTCATAGCACCCTCTGTTGTTCATTGAAGGCAGTACAGTCTTCATGGCATTTCAGAGACTGGCAAGTTGAGGCTAGCAGTGAACTGGGAAGTGTAGGATTGTTGGGAGAAATGCAGTATAGGTGCTTGAACTACTGACATTTCAACTCTAATTGGCTCCCTATCGTTTAAGTAACATAATCATTCCCTGGCCTTTTTGGTGTTGGCACCTAATCTTAAGGGAAGTGTCTTAACTGAAGACAACTGCTCCTTTTTGTTTAATGATCTCTTCAAAGTTGTTAATTATATTTTTTGAGAATAGCATTTTGTAAAAGAAAATGCGTGTTATAAATTCAATAGTTTCAGAAACCTACTTCACGTTAAGTTCATCATCTTTCTAGCATGTGCCTCCCTTTTTCATCCAATGCACTTTGAAATCTTTAGAGAGATTTTAATCATATCCCACTGTCCCTTTACTTTGGGTTATGATGGTTGCCAAAGCATTTGGGTGACTTAAAAAGAATGGAGGGAAAGAGACCACAGTTAAGGTAGGTAATCTAGCAACTCACTACTGCTACACGTACACATGTTAAAACTAACCATGCGGGGCTGGCATATAGTGTGTTTGGTCTATAATTACAATTGCATATGTAGAATATCTTGGATGTGTCTTGGCTTTTTCTTTATTTAGTAAAACTCTTGTTTTTCTGACTAGGGGATGCTGGATGGATGTGTGGGAACTAATGTCCCAAGAATGCAGGGATGAAGTGGTTTTAATTGACTCGAGCTGCCTCTTAGAAACCCTGGAAACATATCTACGGAAACACAGGTTCGTGACAAGACATTGAACGTGCAGGTATTCTCAGGCCAGTTGGCACACTATGGAAACTCTTTGACCTTGTCCAAAAGAGGAAATGGATACATTATTTCTCTCCCTTTGGCCCTCACCCCCCCCCCCCCCCCCCCCCCCCACTCAAAATTCTCCCCGCTTCACCCTAGGTTAGAACATGGTAGGGTGTATTTTTTAAAACAGCCCACGCAATAGAATGGGGAACGCTTCTAAAAACAACAACTTCTGAGATGAGTACCTACTGAAATCACAGCACACTGGAAGCCAGTGTAAACCTCTCTATGTAATTCCAGGAGTTTCTGCATCACCACGAGAGAGGCCAGAAGTGCTATGATCAAATTCCTGAGGGGGGCAGGAGTGTGCACATGGTGTAGGAGGGCATATAGAAGACTTAATTCATATGCTGTTTGGTCACCCTCCTACCCCTGCCCTCCACCTCTTCTGATCCCAGCTACTGTCCAGCGCCTTAGGACGTCCTCCTGACGTGAAAGGCGCTTTTACAAGTGTAATCTATTGTTGTTGCTCAAGGGTGCAATGGGTTATTATACCCATGTGGTATTTCATTACAGGTTCTGCACAGATTGCAAAAACAAGGTGCTGCGAGCGTACAACATTCTCATTGGAGAGTTGGACTGCAGCAAAGAGAAGGGCTACTGTGCTGCTCTCTACGAGGGGCTAAGGTGCTGTCCACACGAGCGCCACATTCACGTCTGCTGTGAGACTGACTTCATTGCACATCTGTTGGGTCGAGCTGAGCCAGAGTTTGCCGGAGGGTATGAGTATGTAATTTGCTAGAGTGGGCCATCTAGCGCTTTTGGTTGCTTTTTTTTCTCTCCTCTCTCTCAAAAAAAATGTTTAAAGTATGCTTAGTGTGAAATACTTATGCTGGATCCAGTGAACTAATCCTGTGTTTGGCTCCGACATTAAGGTTGCGGTCATAACTACTCAACCCTTTACAATGTTTCATGTTTTAGTCTTGCTTCTGTCATATACTTATTCAGAAGTGTAATCTGCTTTACTGTGAAGATCTGTGTAAATTGTCATGCTATAGGAAATGTATGTAGCAATAATAATAACCCTTCAATTTGATTGTGTCTTATCACGTTGTTGAAATCTTCACTGCAAGATTAATTGACTGTATATTTTGTGGTCGAACCATTTGTCACTCTGAAATGAGTACTGATGCTTAACAAAAATTGCTGCTGGATGTCTCACAGGCTTCTCATCCTGGCACTGCTGCGGTTGCCTGACACAATACATGTGTTGTTCTTTCTCTTTCGCTCCCGTCCCAGTCTGGGCTGGTTGCCATGATGAAATGGCCTCTGTATTTTGATCATGAGTGGCTGAGTTGAGGACATGCTAGTGCATGCGTTTAAAATTTTAATTGGATTTGAACAGTTGTACGTTACCCTTAGCTCGCTGTTTGATCTGCATTCCTCTTGGAGTCATCTCGTAATTATGCAATGTACCTTGGTATGTTGTGTTTCATCCACTTCATAACGCTGAGTGATATTAAGCAGAATTGTCGATTCGCTTTCTGAATGCGGAAAAATGGTTATCCCTGAATATCTTGCCTTCTTAAAACTAAATGGATCACTGTAATTGAGTCCAGCTTTCCTTCAATCATAAACTAATCAGTTGATTTGTTTCCAGGCGTAGGGAAAGGCATGCAAAAACCATAGATATTGCACAAGAAGAAGTCCTTACATGTCTCGGCATCCACCTTTACGAACGCTTGCACCGAATTTGGCAGAAGCTAAGAGCTGAAGAACAGACATGGCAGATGCTCTTCTACCTTGGTATTGATGCACTGCGCAAAAGCTTTGAGGTACAGTCTTAAAATAACCACTTTTTTTGCATTCCCTGGGGGAGTTTAGCGGTATACGAACGTCCTATTGATGAGCGTTGAATATTAAGGACTAGAAGAAGTTCTGTGTGAGGCTTTCGTCCATAGCTGCTTCCACTATCAGGTTTCCTCCCCACTACCCACACCACACTATTCTGAATGTGAATGCAGCTCTGAGCAAGCATTATGCTGATGCTTTTGGTACATTGACAACGCTGCAGTGAGGAAGCTGAAGGCTTTTTGTCGGGCAACTTTCTTTGTGGACTGTGGAGCATCTTACCCAAACAAACGTTGGTTTGTAGCTTTTAAAATAGAATTTAAAAAATTGCAGCTTCTAAAAGGGAATTGGAAAAATATTGGTGGGGGGAAAGTATAAAATGGGATGAGGAAAGGCGAGTGATGAAATGCAGTGATATTCTCTACCAGCGGAGACAGATTGTAAACTTTATTGATATGGTTTTATTTTTAACCTGTTCAATTCCAGTAAACCTTTGTGCTATGTTGCAAAACTATTAATGAATAAATGTAGCCCTTGGGTCGCTATGTGGATACTGGCCTTGCTTAGCTAATGTTTTTTAAAATACTTAGATAAACTAGTCATTTTTGTTGTAGTACATCTTTGAAATGTGAATTAACTTTACTCTTCAGATGGCAATTGAAAAAGTGCAAGGTATCAGTCGGCTGGAACAGCTTTGTGAGGAGCTCTCCGAGGAGGAGAGAGTCCGGGAGCTAAAGCAAGAAAAGAAGCGTCAAAAACGAAAGAATAGGCGTAAAAACAAATGTGCTTGTGCTGTATCCACCCCACTTGAAACTCCAGGAGAGGTTAAACCTCAAGAGGAGGTAGGTAACCTACTCTCTGTGTGTACGGTGGTGGGGGGAGAGGGAGGGAGGGGGCACATTAATAGGCTAGGTTTTCCACTGCTCTCTGAAGGTTAGTTTCCATCTCTTATTTCAAATTCTGAGAAATATGTTTTTCATGATAATGCAACTGTGTTGATCGTAAAAATAAAACCTTTCTACAACATGCAGTGAGGAGATAATGCTAGCCGTCTCTTTGAACAGTGTGATTAAATCCATTAATATTCAAATGATTATGTCAATTTAGTAACACTGTGGCATTGTTGGTTATTCAGAGTGACTGATCAGTGAGACTTCGGGAGTATAGATTTGTTCTTTTTAAATCTTTTAAGGCTACTGATTAGGTGGTTCTAACTGAAGTCACTAAATCTTACCAGTGCTTTCTACCTGGGAAACCTTGAGGTCTGACAATCCAGAGTGACAATCTGCAGAAATGGCTAGGATAGAATCAAGAATGGCTTTAAATTGCTTTACAGGATATTTGGCAAACTAGTTGCTGGTTTTCATAGTACAGTATACAAATATTCAAAATGAACCTGTGTTGCAATTACCCAGTCAGCTATCAAAGCATTTCTGCTTGAAGTTTCTGTATCTGGTTTTTGGATTACACACAGTACAAAACTTTTTTTAAAAATTCTATCAACTGCTGAACATCCGATGATTGTTCTTTCTCCTTTCCAGGCAACTTCCGAATCTGCAGAAAGCAGTTGTAAAGACTGTGGTGGGGTGGGGGAGTCCAACGGTAGAGTTGAAGTCATTGTTACGAATGAAAGTACCTCATGCACCTGTCCCGGGAGTGAAAATCTACTGGGATCACCTAAAACAAAGAAAGGTACGTGCATTCTGTTTCCTCACTGTGATTGTGTGTGACTGGCTTCTATTGAAAGTTAATTGAGTGAGTAACTGGTATCTCCTCCAAGTCAATAGCATGCTAATAGACACTGAGTTACATCCAGCGCCAAAATGGTGTTAAGAGAGATGGATTATAGAGACAAGACAGAAGCCTGGGTTTAGAAATGAGTAACCAATGGGCTCAATTTTGTCCTAAATTTGCAATGAAGCTTCAACCGGTTGTTCTCGTGCAGGGTTGTCCCCACAGTGTAATGGCAGTGACTGCGGTTACTCGTCGAGCATGGAGGGCAGTGAGACTGGATCGCGAGAAGGATCCGACGTCGCTTGCACTGAGGGTATCTGCAATCACGATGAAACAGGTTAGTGTGGTGCAGACCTTCTGGAGAGGGAGCATTTTAGGAGCGCACCATCTTAACTGCCAGCAACACATCATTCTACATTAAATACAAATTTATTTCTAGATTTGTTTTATTTTTATATTATTAGTATTCATTAGCTTCCATCGGCCTTGTGATACAGATTGGTAAGGGCCACTCCTCTCTTTCCCCCCCACCCCCCACTCCACCCAGCTGCTATGTCTTTTTCTGCTGGTTATTCTGACTTGTATTTCCTCAGACTCATCTATAGTCAAATAATGGATTACTCACCTTATTGTTCCTAGGACATTGCTGATGTAAATTAGCTGCTGCATTTGCCTGCATTACAACGACTTAATGTCTTATTTTATAAAGTGCTCCCAGACCTTTATTCTATGTGTAAAGCGCAGTTCAAATTCAAATCAATGGTGTGACCTTTGGCAGTTTTCATAAGCTGGGATGGAAGTGCCCTTATGGATAGCTGTGCTGATCTTAATGGGCTGTTTACCTCTGAATCTTTTGCCCCAATGTTACCTGTTTGATTTGCTCTAGTTTATTTCTAGATTTGGGCGTCCCAGCGCCTTGGGACGTCCTTCTGGTGTGAAAGGCGCTATGCAAATTTAATTTTGTATTGTACTAGTGTTTGGATTGTCACAGCGATAGTGGATCTGTTGACGTGCTTGCCCATTTGCTTCTGATAGGCGACGACCCTTGTGTCCATCACTGTGTGGAAGATAAAGAGGAGGACGGGGTGGACAGCTGTGTGGAATGCTGGGCCAATGCGTCCGAGGAGAACACGAAGGGCAAGAGCAAGAAAAAGAAGAAGAACAAAGGTGCAAAATGTGACGAGGATGTAAGTGGCTCATGTTTTAGCAGCTCCTTAAATGGTATCGTGTTCCTTATATATGTTTAATTCCAATTCCCTATTCTTCTTGGGATTTTTTTTCATTTGGAAGAGTGGGAGGGGTTAGTTAATGGCCATTGTTTGCACACCGCAGTATATGACTGCGTAATCCTATGCCACCATATCCCTGAAAGGAGTTTCTCCTCCCATTCATTGATGGTGATTGCTTTCGAGTCCAACCCTGCCTGCCACTGTTAAGCATCTGAAGCATTATCCTCTGTGAATGGTGTAGTGTGCCTGGTGTCTGTTTTAAGTTGCCCCGATATTATTGGTGTTCAGCTTTGGTTGAGCCAAAGAAATATTGTAACAAATCAATTTTTTTTAAATCTGAATTTTCTTCTGCTTCCCCACCCCCTATTTTCTAGAGCGAAGCTCCTGGAAACTGCAGCACAGATATAAGCAGGCGAGAGAATTTGGGTAACACTTTGCACAATGAGTTTCACCACGACAAAGCCAAAGATAGCAGTAACTCGGTGAAAGGCAGCCAGCAGGCGGCATGGGTCACACAGATTCTGTCGGAGAAGCATTTTTCACAGTCGTCACAAATTCCACCCCCATGTCTGCCTGATTGGGGTCAAGGCACCAAAACCTTAATGGAACTACTCGTAAGTAAAACATTTGGTAATTCTTACGAAAGCCAACTTGAAGCTTGCTATTTTCCTCAGGCAGAACTATTCAAATAGGCTTGCTTCAATATCCTTGCCTCGACCTCTCACATACTTACCTATCTGCTGCAGTCCTGATCTCTGGAAAGCACTCACAGAATTCCTTTGCCTGGCAAACTTCTCTCTTAATTTCGTCCACAAAATATCCAAGTCAATTCCCTTTACAATATATTCCGCCACTCGAAGTGATAAAGCGCTTTATCAAATACAAACAATGTTATTGTGATTATTACTGTAATTCTCTTTGGCCAATGTCCTCCCAACAACCTTCCTTGCTCAGTTCATCCCCATTGTCTTTGTGAGATATGCCTTGGGAGCACAAGGCGTTAATAATTGCAGTTTGCTTGTGGACAGTACAGGAAAGGAATGTTAGAAGCTGTGGTTTGCGACCTATTTATCACTTGGCCTGTGCCAACTAAATGCCAAGGAAAGGCTAATAGCCAGTAGTTGACGAGATTTTCACTCCATTTAATCTGTGCCGGGAAATCAATAGGAAACGTGCACACAAGTTGCACAAGTGAATAAATTTGAGTTCCAAAGAGCTTTCTCAGTTAGTATTGCAGTCGGGAGGAAAGATTTCTTGTACTCTAGACAGAAGAACTTGATTAGCTCCAGAATTAAATGTTACATGCCTAGCTGCCCTCTATGGTTTTTTTTATTATTCAAAACTGTTTTAATTAGATTTTCATTAATGGTGAGTTCTTTTTTGGCTCATTTTATTAAGATTGAGCTGTTACATGTTCACTCTAGTTTTCTTTGCTTTCTCTCTCCTGATTTTCTTGCCCTCGCCCCTCCCCCGCTCCCCCTTTCATTCCAGCAATCCAAGAATTTCTCGAATACGCCTCCACAGGCTCTTGTGACTGTTTAGGCAATGTTGGCAGGCTCAGCCACAGCCCCTACATAACCCTTCTGATCGCCTCATGAGTATTCTGCTATAGAAGTGCTAACATGTCTGTTCTCCGGATCTTTCACAATCCTAACCATTGCATTGATTTGGCACTTCAGGAAATGGTTTCTCTCCCACCTCCCGTTTTGTTTCCCTCCCTATCATTAGCAATGCAAATAGGTTCAAAGCAATTAAAATAACTTGTTTCGTTCAAACCCTAGGGTTTATGACATTATTGCCTTGTTTGAGAATTGAATTTTTTTAAACTGTTCAGTAGTTTATAAAATTATAATATCCTTGCATTTGATATCGCACTTTTTCATGTTTTCTAGACGCCTCAAAGCGTCACAGAATATACTGTAATGTGAATTGACTGTATATTTATGGGTGAAATTGTCTTCTAATTGAAGACAAAACAAAGCAATGCAGTTTCAGCTATAACTTTCATGCCTCCTCATGTTCTAGTTAGTGTCCAGTTTAACCTTCCTTCTCTGATATTTCTTCACCTCCTTCCATTCCCAATTTATTTGATCAATGTCTTGAGCTATCCTTTTACCCGGAAGATGCTGGCAGAGATTATTCTAACAAAAGATATTCGGATTGAATAGAAAATATGCTGCAATGCAAAGGAATATACTTAACTTTCATTTTGCATAAATTTCCTCCTACCTCCCTCCCTCTTCCCTCTCCCAGGATGAATCTGAATGTACTTCTGAGGAAGAAGCCATCACCCCGGATGAAATTCAGACATTCATGGCAAATCACCAATCTTTCTATGTCAACCGAGAACAGTATCGGCAGCTGCTCAAAGAGAAATTTAAGATGTATTGTCGCTCCAACGACTACAAGAGACACTTCTGCAATGGCTGGCTGACGGTAGCTGGTGTGAACTAGCAAAGAAAGCTCAACCTTAGAAGCTATCCTTTTCTATGAAAACACTCAGCGACCACTGCGCCTTTTCTCTCAAATCTTAAAAAAGAAATTTAGATTTTTTTTGTTTCCTGTTGCATAATTTTATCTCGAACAGTTGGTGTGGTGATTCATTTTTATTTTTATTTTCTTTCTACACTTTCCCGGGCAGGGCAAGGCGGGGAGCTGGTGAGGGGGTGGTGACAGTAGCCAGGTGGGGTGGTGATGGGGGACTTATTCTGCTCTCGTCTGCTTTTTCGAGGCTTGTGCAGTATCCAGCCAGGTGTCTGCAAGATGAGCTTACTTTATACTTTTGAACAATGCCTCCTCCTCTCTCCCACTCACTAAATGTTGCTCCTCGCCGTGAGAATTAAAACTAAATGTCTAGTGACCGAGAGAAGCTCTACCAATAAATGTGTACAGAGAAAATTGAAACTTCTGATTTAAGGTTTTACAAAGATTACATCCATTTAAAATGATGTTTGGATGTAACGTGTACAAGCGCAATGTGCAGAATTTACAAATAAAGAATATTTATTGATATGCATAGAAAAATGTGCTGTGAATTTTATGTGGTTATTTGTTGCACACATCTGTGATTGACTGACTTGTGCTGTGTGCGCAGGGGAGTACAAGTCTAGACTGTGTGCATATGTTGGCCCCGAAAATGGTAATCGTTTTTGCAAAGCAGGGGCGGATGTAATACTGTACAGACTTGCACTGATATAATGCCTTTCATCAACAACAACAAAATTACAGTTGTATAGCGCCTTTCACGTCAGGAGGGTGTCCCAAGGCGCTGGACAACAGTCACTGTGTCAAGCAGGCTCGCATCTCGGAACATATTATCTAATGAAATTTACCTGCTGGAAATGTACAGGACTGAAGGCCATTTAGTTCATTGTGTCTGCAGGCTTTTTGAAAGCGCAATCTTCAATCCTATATACTTGCCCTTTCCCCACCTGATAAGGGCACTCCTTTGGATTGTGGGAGAGATTGACATGCCCCCCAAAAAGTCCAAAATCCCTTAACTTGTAAAGGATTAAAATCTAATGCAATTAAGTACAAGGCAAAGGTTGATTTGTTTACAGGAGGAAGTAAACTTGTCAATTATAAGTTATCGTTCACAAACTAAACATTGCAGCTGCCTGAAGGCAAGATAAAAGATGTTTGCAAATTTATTTTATCTCAAACATCCGCCATTTGGGGATGTAAATTCATTGTAAATTTTTCTTTTTTTAAAAAAAAAGAAACTTAGCATTGCAATGGGAGTACTTTGCTTTTCAACCCGTGCAGCTGACTTATAGTTGTTATGGCACAGGAGGAGGTTATTTGGCCCATTGTGCAAGTGCCAGATTCCCTGCTGTAGCTCTCTTAAGTCCTTTCCCCCGCTCTTTCCTCACCCCCGTTGCGTCGATACTAGTTTGAAATTGTAGAAAGATTAAATGGAGGTGGGGGCGGTGGTGGGGGGGGCCGAGGAAACATCTCGCTACTGCCTCCCAAAATGCTTGCTTGCAGTGTGAACAAAGTCCACTCTGCACCTTAAAGGCTCAATTAGCACCCATCGGTAATGATTAATGGCAATGTTATTTGTCTCTTGTTGAGATTTTTGGGATGTGATGCGAATGATTAATTTTTAGAACACTTGATTCATTCAAATGGAGCCTTGTCGCCCAGTATGCTACCTTGTGCGCGCAATTGGCTGCCGCATTGCGCCCACAAATACAGTCAATTCACTTTACAGTATATGCTGTGAAGCGCTTGGAGACGTCTAGTAGACGTGAGAAGGTCTATCGAATGCAAGGGTTATTGTTAAGGTGTCTAGGTAGACATTAATTTGTCCTGTAGCTCAGTGGTTAGAGCACTCACCTTACAAATGTGTGACCTGAGTTCGATTCCAGACAGGTCAGGGCCAAACCTGGGGCAAGTTTCCTTACTCCACCAGCCTAATAATAATTAAAAATATATCTATATATATATTAAATTGGGTCATTTCAATCCACGACTGAGCAATTGGCTGCACATTTCGCCCACAGATTATACAGTCAATTCAATTTACAGTGAAGCGCCTTGAGACATCTAGCCGATGTGAAAAGCTGCTATATCAAATGCAAGGATTCTTGTTAGGATTCTTATTAGACATTCATACCCTTTTTGCCTGTAACCAGAAGCTGATGGGGGGGGGGGGGGCGGTGTTGCGCATGCGCTGGTTTGAGTGCGGGCTGTGTGGCGCGGTGGCTGCTGGGAATTGTAGTACGGCCGGCGTTGTGGGATGACGGGGAGCAGGTTGGCAGAGCGGGGGGCGCGTTTGCGCATGCGCCGCCCGTGTGCGCGTCTGTATGAGAGGCGACGACGAACGGGGGGGGGGGGGGGTGGCAACTACAAATCCCAGAAGGCATCGCGCCGCACGTCGAGAGGCACGTCCACGGTAAGGAGAGGGAGGGGGGGGGGGGGGAGCCAGAGAGAGACAGACACAGACAGACAGACAGACGCCCAGACTGACAGGACTTAGAGCCGCCGCTTTTTTTCACTCACTTCATACGTTCGTTGGTTCGTTCCTCCATTTGCCCCCCCCTCCCACACTCTCCTCCCTTCTCCTCCAACCACCCCCCCCCCCCCCCCGGGAATTGCAGTTGTAGTAAGGGAGAGAGAGAGAGAGAGAGGATTCTCCCCCCCCTCCCCCCTCACACCCCCACCCCCCCCATTTAACCCCCGGCCAGGCCAGGCCCATCCCATTCTCCCCCTTCTCTCCTCTCCTCCTCCCCCCCCCCCAGCCCTGACACTAGCCCCCCAGGCAAAGGCACATGCAGCGCTGGAAGGGACGGGTGGCTCTGGTGACCGGGGCGTCGGTTGGCATCGGGGAGGCGATCGCCCGGGCACTGGTCCAGCACGGGATGAAGGTGGTGGGGTGTGCCCGCTGTGTGGAGAAAATCGAGGTGAGTTTGAGTCGAGTGAGGCTTTTATTTTTGGGTGGGTGGGGAGAGGGGTGGGGGGGGGGGGGGGGAGAGAGGATGGAGGGGGGGGAGGAGGGGTGGGGAGAGGTGAGGGAGGGGGAGAGGAAGAGGGGTGGGGAGAGGAAGAGGGGTGGGGAGAGGTGAGGGAGGGGGAGAGGAGGGGGTGGGGGGGTGGGGAGAGGTGAGGGAGGGGGAGAGGAGGGGGTGGGGGGGTGGGGAGAGGTGAGGGAGGGGGGAGAGAGGGTGGAGGAGGAGAGGGGGGTGGGGAGAGGAGGAGGGGGGAGATGGGGTGGGTTGCATTATATATGTATTTGTTTTGTGTTATTACCCTCTTTATTTGATATTTATATTGCATTATACACAATAAATTTATTTGATGTGATATATATGCACATATATTATGTATGTATATATATTATGCATGGGTACATATATGTGTACAGTATATATATATGATATGTGTAGATAAATATGTATGTCTATATATATGTGTATATATATCATAAAAAGAACCATGTCTATGAACTGGGGAGAGATGATGCTCTGTGCAATGTTTCTCTCTCTCTATATATATATATATAATCCATACATGCACACAAATACAAGATACCCACATATAGATTCTCTAAACATACACACATATAATAATAATAATAAACATATAATTCATCGAGAGTTTCACATATAGCAGCCCTTTCCTCTAACTGTCTGTCTCTCTCTCTTTGAGAAAAAGCTTCTTCACCCAGAGAGTGGTGAATGTATGGAATTCTTTACCCCAAAGGGCTGTCGATGCTCAGTCCTTGAACATATTCAAGACTGAGTAAGGTAGATTTCTCATTTATAAAGGGATTAAGGGGTATGGGGATAAGGCAGGTAGCTGGAGTTAGAGTAGAATACCAGCCATGATTGAATACCGGGGCAGGCTAGATGGGCCGAATGGCCTACTCCTGCTCCTATTTCTTATTTCCCTCTCCCTCTCCTCCTCCTGTCTGTTTCTATCTGTCCATCTCTCGTGGCTGTCAGCCTGGATTTTTTTCTCTCCTCTTTTTCCTCCTCCTTCCTCTTTGCTTTCTGCCTTATCCCAGGCCGAGGAGTAGAGGCTGTGCAGATCCCCAGACAAGATGTAATGCAGAGGTCGAGATAGAAGCAGATATTTTGCTTTTGTGGTTTAACTGGTAGGGTGGCTATTTGGGGTTTGGACATCAGTCTCTCACCCCACCCCACCCCGCTCCTAGCCTGGGGTTAACTCACCAAATAAAGCCTTTCTTCCTCAAGAAAATAATAATTTCATACAGTGCCTCAGCATGCTATCGAGACATTTCAAAGCGCTTCACAGGATGTTGCAGTAAAGTGTAGTGATTGGTGTGGATTTTTTCTGCCATCGCACCTCAAACCTGCCCCTCTTGGAGGTCAAGGGGCGAGTAAAACAGAAAACGGGTTCAAAGGTCGCAACTCCGGAGGTTGTGACATCTGAACTCGTGGACGTATTGCCTTGCCCTTCAACCTGCTTGTCACTTCTAATTTAATCTTGGCGCTCCATCGACCTGTGTGTGTGGGTGTGTGTTTGTTTGTTACACTTAATGCTGAGTGTTCCCACCCCCTCAACTACCCCCTCACCCCCCACCTGGTGATTGTTGTTGCTTTGTGTCCTTGAAACCCTATGATTTGCATTTTCTTTGAAGGAAAGTGATGGAATTTGCTAATTTCCAGTACCCCTCTCTCTCACACACACACACACACACACACACACACACAGTGATTGAGGTGCTGAAACGCCCAGTGCGCCAGCTTTTGCCTCTGTTTAATCGCATTTCTTCGTGTTACGGAGTGGGTTTGTGGCAGGTGCTGTGTGCACTGATCACAAAAGCTTGCACCTGAGCTCCCTCTCGCTCAGAGGGTGAGGTCTCTAGCTATAATGGTCTTTAATTGGGGTGGGGGTGGTGTATGGGGAAAGAAATTAACTTTGCAGGCTTGTGTTACTGTTGTATATGAAACTCTCAGTCTGGTTTGGACAATCGTTCAAGAGGGTATCATCATAATAATAGTAATCCTTGCATTTGATATAGTGACTTACCACGTCTTTGGAGAGGTCTTAGTTGATGGGTTTATCATGTGTCAGACCTCCAGCTGACCGAAACAAACCTCTCGCTCCCTCACTCGCTCTCACACATACATGCACACACACACATTCATCATTTCGGGACAAGGTGTTGAGAATGAAGTGGATTAAATTAAGATTGATGGTTAAATCCAATCTTCCTGATAACCTATGCGTTGCAGTGTTTGTTGCTGCGGTTCATTAATCTGGACCACAATGGAAGAGGCTTCCTCTTCCTTATAGCTTCCAATAGTGTTGTGTTTAACATCTCTGAACACCAGGCACGCAAGCGCACAGACATGGTCCGACAGTATTAAATATCAGCGAGAAGCTGGCAGCTTTAGCAACTATGCCTGTAAAGCTGGTAGGAAGTTTCCAGCTGACTGGTTTGTTGGAACAAACGGTACAATTAAAGGCGGGTGAGTGAGCGCGAGGTACACTTTTATACCAGATCGTATCGGGCTGAGCAGCCCAGGTTCATTAGCACTCGAGGTGCCAGCGTCAGATATCAATCACAGTCACTGCATTAGTGCCCCAGGATGGGGGGAGTGTGGAGGGGCTGGATTAGTAAAGTGTACATACTGGGGGTCATGTCTTTTGCATTTTCTAACAATACAAAAATACATTAAACCTTGCATAAGTCTGATCTGTGTAAATCATACAATCGCCAAACTCATACTTCTCACCAAGTCCCATTTCAGGAGTTGATATTCTATGCAAGTTTAGCACAACTCATGTTTTCCGGAAGTCATTGAAAGCATGGTGCCAACAGATGCCCCTAATGTCAGGTCTACTGTCCAAATCTTATTAATAAGTTATAGGGCAATTTGTGAGGATATCTCAAAGCCTTGCACACTTCATGTTGGGCACCTGGGTGCGGGGCAGAGGGTGTCCCAAAGTCTTGAGGTGTGTTTAGAAAGTGGGGTGGGGGGGTGGCGAGATTTGCTGTGTCAGCTCTTTTAGAGAGTGAATGAAGGGCAATATCAGGATAGATACCAGGTGGTGTTTCTTTACCCAGTTAATGATTATTTCTTAACAATATTTTCTGGAGGGGGAGAGGGGCTGCTCTAACTATGTCTGGTCTCTTTCCACTACCCCCCGCCCCCACCCATTGGTAAGAGCACTCGACTTACAAGCGTGAGACCTGTCTGTTCGAATCCAGACAGATCAGGGCGAAACCTTGGGCAAGTTTCGTTACTCCACACTCCACAGTAAATTCTGTGAAGCATTAGTAATATTTACCTTTAAAGTCTGCCTTAAACTCAACTGTTAAGTCACTCCCCCAACACACTGGGAGATATCTCCCATACAATGGCCACTGTACTGTATAAATGCACAGTTGCTGTTGTGCTCTGATAATTAGACAATAGCTAGTATTTCCTTTCGTGAGGACCTCGCCGCGAGGTTAGTCTTAATCAGGTTCAACATGTGATCACATGCTGTTTGTTCATTAGCTTAAACCAGGCAGCAGATGACTAATAGTGTGAATCATTGCTTCTCAGCAATGGGTCCAAAACTCTTTTGACTTGGGCTCCCTGGTGTATCAGGTTGAGAGGTCACAGGATCTTTCTTATCCTGTGGAGTCCTGTACTTCATTGATTAGAGCACGCGCCTCACAAGCGTTGAGACCTGTGTTAGAATCCAGGCAAGTCGGGGTGAAACCTTGGGCAAGTTTCCTTACTCCACACGCCCTCCCAAAAAAAGAAACAATAATAAAATCGGTCAACTCAATCCACGACTGTTTGGGTCACTGCTGTGCGCAATTGGCAGCCGTGTTTCACCCAGACATATACAGTCAATTCACTTTATACTATATTCTGTGAAGCGCTTTGATACGTCTAGAAGATGTGAAAAGCGCTATATCAAACGCAAGGATTAGTATCATATCCTGCGACGTTTGCAATGATCAGGTACTGGATCATGGGTGGTTTCCTTTGCGGTGAATGATTTGAAAGCCAACTGATATTGCTCCCACCATTGTTCCGTGTGTGACCCTGTGTCTAAGTAAGAGACTCTGTGTGTGATTCATAACAACAATCCATTCATCTGGTTGCAGAGTCTTTCCCTTCAAGTCAACAGGACGTCCCAAAGTGATTCCCAGAATTTACTGTACAGTGTAGGCAACCAATTTGCGCAAAGCATCTTCCCCCTGACATGGGGCTTGACCCATTACTTCCTATCTCTTCGAGGGGCAAGAGCACTAGGTCAGTCTTTGTGTGTGTGTGCTTGTGCTTACTGTAACCAGACAGAGTTTAAACTGTTTGCTGTGACATAATATCAGGGTCACAGTGTATTTCAAACACTGTAATTATCCTCATTGCCTGGTAACTTAACCTGCGTGTGCGCGGGTGGAATCATCATACCACAGCTAATGGTTAATTATTTTTAAGCATTGGGTAGATAACGGCCAGTACACACTAGGGTTTAAGCCAATGCCTGGCTCTTGATAGAGCAAGATGGTTAATGGTTAATCTACACTCTCGTCATCCTCAGGGCTGATTTTCAAAGAGTATTTTGGGGGTCAAGTTTGAGGCCAATTTAGTGTGACACCTCGTGCCCTGACTCTTGAGTGCTTTGTGAAAACCCAGGCCTTGTTTTGAATGTATTAAATGTTTGAATTCAGGCCCGGAGGGAAAAAGACCTGATCTTCACCCAGTACGAGGATAGGCCTTGTCAAGTGTTAGTTTTGGGCCCGAGGCCAGTGCTGAGTTGGCTGATCGCTGCCAGGGCAGCTCTAATCTGGGCAGACCACAGCTCGGGCTGAATGCTTGGTATCAGATATTTTCAGTTGCTGGGGGGTAGGTTTAGCTAGCAGGAAATAAGACAATTGGCCTCAGTGTGTGTTGGGTTAGAGCAGGATGAAATCAGCCTGGATACCCACCTCCTTCTTCCACCACCCACTCCATCTTTCCTTCCACCCCTCTCCGCCCACAGCCCCTAGACTGTGAACTCGAGGTCCTTGATTATATAGCGCCCTTCAATACGGGAGCGCTGAGACCCAAAATCTTCCAGCGTAGAGACGAGAGCGAGAGAGAAAGAGACAGTCTGTCACTAAATTACTCCAACGGAAATAGCGCTAGGTTGGTTGGCACCACTCCTTCAATGACTTTAAGGTAATTGGCTGCCAGCCTTGTTAGCTCAGGGAGGACTTTATTTGCAGTCTGCAATGTTCTCTGGGTGTGTGATACACTTTCCTTTTATTGCCTGTGATTATACCTTTGAGCCGCTGATAACAGTATGCAGAGAGAGTGGAGTGGGTAGGGAGATGAGGGAGGGAGGAAGGGAGGGAGGAGGGCATGGAGAGATTTGCAAGCGAGGGCAAGGTCCTTGAAATCAATCTGTAATTCTTTTGAACGCCTTCACTCCCCAGCTTCCTCAGTGCGGTGATTCAGCCATGTTGTTTAGAAAAGATTCGGCCATTTATTCGTCTGGTTCTCCTTACCCCCCTACCCTTCCCCCCGCCCCTCCTACCAACACCCCCTTCGTGTCGCGTTGAGTTTATTAAATTAAAACCTTTTTTAGCAATTCATTTCCTTTTCCCCCATCCGCTTCTGAGATTAAATCTATCATTCACTTCATAGCAGGATTTCACCATGCACGGAGTAGACTGCCTTTACAGCGAGAGATGCTATAATAATAATAATCATCGTCTTTGCATTTGTTATAGCGCTTTTTCATGTCTTCCAGACGTCTCAAAGCGCTTCACAGAATATAATGTGAAGTAAATTGACTGTGTATTTGTGGGAGAAACGCGACAGTCAATTGCGCACGGCAATGTCCCCGCAAATAGTCGTGGATTGAAATGACTAATTTATTAAAGTATAGTATTGTTTTTTATTGAGGGGGTTAGTATCAGGTGTATGGAATAACAACATCACAACAACAACTTTGATTTATATAGCGCCCTCCACACCGGACGGCGTCTCAGAGCGCTTAAGGAAACTTAAGTAAGGAAACTTGCCCATGGTTTCGCCCTGACTGGATTCGAACGCTTGTAAGGCGAGTGCTCTAAGAGCTTCAGAGACTCCGAAAGTCATACCAAATGCTAGGCTTGTTTGTCATTTATGGTTATTATTTGATCGATTAGTTGCTGGAATTGACATGGCTGGCCCTACATACTGACAACAGAATCCGCTTTGAATTCGAATCGACCTCACTTCGGCCTGTGTCCGATTTTGTGGTTTATATGATGTTTATAGACTCCTCACTCTGTGACTGACGCCTGCAGGGTCGACTTAGTGCAACTCAAAGGTTGTTGCATAACTGGGGATTTGAGACAGCAGATGGGAAAGACCTGATCTCTTGGCTTCATTCTATCTTCACCTCAGTCTCTGCCGCTGCGATCTGCTGGCTGCTTCGTGTGCAGTGGCAGCGCACTCTCTCTCCTGCGAGGTTGTGGGTCCAAAGCCTTAAGTTGGAACCCCCGTAATCTAATGCAGTCCTGGGGGTGAGTTGCGTTGTCGGAGGTGAGGTCGTTTGGTTAATACATAATAATAATAATCCTTGCATTTGATATAGCGCTTTTCACATCGATATCTTAAAGCGCTTCACAGAATCCATTGAGAAGTGAATCGACTGTATATTTATGGGCGAAATGCGGCAGCCAATTGCGCACAGCAGCGTCCCACAAACGGTCGTGGATTGAAATGATGAATTTTATTATTGTGTTTTCTTTGGAGGGATTATTATTAAGCACGCGTGTGCATGTGTGTGTGGAGTAAGGAAACTTGCCCAAGGTTTCGCCCTGACCTGCCTGGATTCGAACACAGGTCTCACGCTTGTAAAGTAAGTGCTCTAACCGCTGAGCGCCACGTTGAGACGTCTCAATCAACTACGTGATAAGTCGATTATCATTATAATAACACTCGCATTTAACATAACGCTTTTTATTCCTTCTAGGTGGGGGGGGCGCTCAAAACCTCAGTGACGCAAGGGTTGAGGGAGGTGGTAGGTGTTCAGAGCACAACACACAAACTCGCGCTGGGTTGATCATGGAGGTGGAGCGAGTGGCGCTGGCTTTAATGTGGGGGAGGGAAATTCCGGAGCCTGTCGCCCTGCAGATCCGAGTGAATCCATCCGAGCGGTTGCATAAATTTTGACCGGAATTCTGCCCTCTCTCTCTCCTCCCCTGGGTTGTGAGGTTTGCGAGGCGCAGTTATTCAAGAAAGGTCACCTCCCCCAAGCTGTTTGTTCAGAGTTGGCTTTGGCGCTGCTTTTAAAGGGATCAAATTGGAATCAATTAGCAGTTCCAGTGTCAGCTGCTCGGGCCTGACTGGACTGGACTGGTTGCACAAACCACTTGTCACCATTCGCCCTGAGGTTTTCAATGCACTGTGTGTAACCTCAAGCCTGGCTGAACGCTCGTTTTTGTCATCATTTGGTAGCCTGGTTCATTCTATCCCTCCCTCCGTCTCCCTCTGGGTTGAAAGGTTGGTGCATTTAAGTGCACACACATAAAGAGACAAACGCATTCTGAACTTCCTAAACTGCGTCCCGGTTGTTAGTTGACAGGCGGATCATTTTTCGCAGGTGATAATCCCTCTATACAAAAAAAAGTGGTCACTCAATTCATGGCCTTATAAGTGTAATCATGATGATTATTATTAGTATCAATGTTACTGTGTGTGATCTGGTCTTGTCTTGTCGTCTGGTTGGGTATTGTTTGCTGATGTATTCCTGGGTGCAGAGCGTCGTATAAATGCAAATTGCGGTTGATTGACGGGACGAGGCCAAATCACACCCATTTAAACCCTCTCCTCCGATTCCTCTGCCTTCTGGTCGGCGTAGAAAACGGCGGCCGAGTGTGAGAGCGCCGGCTACCCCGGGACGCTGATCCCTTACAAGTGCGACCTGACCAACGAGGAGGAGATCCTGTCCATGTTCTCGGCCATCAAGACGCTCCACCAGGGAGTTGACGTCTGCATCAACAACGCAGGCCTGGCTCATCCCGAGCCACTGCTCTCAGGGAAGACCGAGGGCTGGAGGAACATGATCGCTGTGAGTCATCGCACCGGGGGGGGGGGGGTGTGGTGGGTGGGGCGCGGATCGCGTGACTTGTTTCGGTTGGAGGAAGGGTCATTTTCCCGCGATTTTTGGTAATGGTGGTGGGGTGGGTGCCCAACCTCGTGACCAAAGGAATTGTCAAAAATGTTACATTTTTGACATGAATCACCCCAAGGAATGTGTGAATAAAATGCCGCAAATCTCTCCCAACGTGGAAGACGCTGCACAAATGTAATTTACTGTAGTGGTAAATGCTGATGTAGGTGGGTGGGGGACTGTCCTGAGCTGACCTGCCTGTTTGTTTCCCAGGTGAATGTGATGGCCTTGGCGATCTGCACGCGGGAGGCTTACCAGTCAATGAGGGAGCGGAATGTGGACGACGGCCACATCATTAACATAAACAGGTAGAATCAGTAACCGCAGAGACGGCCAGGGGTGGGGATGGTTGGTCTCTCTCTCTATGTGTGTGTGTGTGTGTGTGTGTGTGTGTGTGTGTGTGTGTGTGTTTCGTGTCCCCTTCCTCAGCGCAACTTGTGCAAATGAGCAGATGACGAGTTCCGTCAGCGTGTTTGTGTGTCGTAAACCCATCTGCGGATAACAGACCAACGCGGAAGGGGTGGTGCGGGGTAGAGAGTGGAGCCAGTATGTGTGTGTGTGTGTGTGGTGGGTGGGAGTGGGAGTGTGTCACTCACGAGCGATGTGTTTTGCTCCCGCTTATTCTTGGTTTCCCTAAACCTGTTCCATCCATCTCTCATCCGTTCTCTCAGAGTAGCCGTCACATCCGTAACCACTCACGCCTCGCGGCTGTGTGTGTGTGTGCGTGTCCGATGCTTTGATTGTGGCTCCTTTACGTCCAGTCATTCCTGCCTCGCAGTAAAGTTTGATCCTCTCTTTCTCTCTCTCTCCTCCTCTCTGTAACCCTCCCCCAACCGCCAGCATGTCTGGTCACCGGTCGCTGGGCAAGCCGGTCACTAACTTCTACTCGGCTACAAAATATGCAGTGACCGGCCTGACAGAGGGGCTGAGGCAAGAGCTACGGCAAGAGAACACCCACATCAGGGCTACGGTAGGCGCCGAGAGACATGTTGTTTGATGGGGGAGTGGGCAGAGACAAGACCCTAGGAACACATATAAGGGATTGGGGCGGGGGAACGAACAAGCCCTGGGGAATTGTGTTTGTGGGGAGTGCGTGAGTGGTAAAGAAGGAGCAAACGAGCCCCCTGGGAAGTAATGTGTCCGTATTTCTGTGTGTGTGTGTGTGTGTGTGTGTGAGTTCAACAACAACAGTCTTTCATGTCAGGAAGACGCCCCGTATTCCTGGCTATTTGAAATTCTAGGAATTATCCAGTTGTGTGTGTATGTAGGGTGATCGGGGGTGGTCGGTTGGGTGGGGAGAGGTGTTCAAGCGCAGTGATGGGGCTAGGGTGGGTGGAGGTGGGAGAAAAATATTTAGCTCTCGGGTGGCTGTGATGATTAACTCTCTGCCCCACCCCCCCTCCCCCACAGGCTATATCGCCTGGGCTGGTGGAGACGCAGTTTGCTTTCAGGCTACACAACAACGACCCAGAGAAAGCTGCGGCTATCTACGAGAGCCTTAAGGTACACATTGCTCGCTCGCAGGTGTTTGTACATGGTTTAGAGTCTTTTAGCGTAGTTGTTAGTGCGCTCGCCTCGCAAGCGACAGGACCTGGTGGGTTCAATTCCCGAACAGGACGAAACCTCAGTCAAGCTTCCTTACTCCACACACTTCTCTTAACTTAGCAGTAAGTAAGAATCCGGTTGTTAGTCGATTGGCGGACTGCTTTCCGGGGGGTAATAAACCCTCCCCCAACCCCCACCCCAAAAAAATTTTTACTCATTCAATCCATGACTGTTTGTGAGACAGTGTTGTTCGCAATTGACCGCCTTGTTTCGCCCACAAAATATATAGTCAAATCGACTTTACAATGTATTCTGTGAAGCGCTTTGAGGCGAATTGAGGTGAAGGGGCTAAAGTTAGCACTGTATAAATGTCATCTTGTTTTTTGTTGACCTTTCAAGCAACCTCGATCTAACCAGTGAGCCGAGGACTCGTCTTATTTTGGTTCCAATTTGTGGCTACCTCCCTCCCTCCCTCCCTCCCTTCCGCTCCACCCACTCACCCACACACCCACACACCCACCCACCCACTCACCCACCCACCCCTGTCTTGCAATCTGCCTGTACCCTGGGCCAGTCCGGACTGACTGCCGGTGAGGAATGCGGAGCACGTCAACAACATTCCCCTCTGCCAAGTGCGAGTGTCCACATGCCCAGGTTCCTGGGTATATAACAAACCTGGCTCACCTCAAAGAATCACAAGAATCCTTTCATTTCATACCCCACCTTATCACATCGCCAAGGCATCTCAAAGCGCTTCACAGAATATACTGTAAAGTGGATGGACTTATCATTACCAGAGCAACAGCTTGCATTTGTACAGGGGCCCCTCACACGGGGCAGTAACCTAGAGTGCTTGTGTAAAGGACCTCTGTCTCTCTCTCTCTGCAGTGTTTGAAGGCGGAGGATTTGGCACACGCTGTTGTTTACGTACTGAGCGCACCTCCACATGTCCAGGCAAGTGGGTGTCTGTTCTGCTGCTCTTCGGTGGCTAATGTTGAAAAACACTGCAAGCAAGTCAATGTCAGAGGCTTCCAGACTTGTTTCTGCCTGATTGCCCCCTGCCCCCGCTCCCGCCCACGCTCCCATACACAAACTGACTCACTCACACACATACGTACATCCATACATACTCGCGCACACTCTCACATACGCTCGCTCATCACTCTCAGACTACCTGCGCTCACACTAACTACACTCACATATGCCTGAAGCATTGAGAAATCTGAAGTTTCAATTCTCGAAGGTCTGAGAAGATTGGATTGAAGAATTTTTCTGGAAAAATATCAATATATCGCATATTTGAGTTTGTATGTGACTGCGTTTGTGTGTGTGTGTATGTGCGTGTGATTTTCGGTGGGATTGGTTGGATGGGGAGGGAGAGAATTACACTGACAAATAGTCATCTGTGTGTTGTTTGTCTTTCAGATCGGGGACATCCTCATGACAGCTACGGAGCAGGTGGGGTAGCGAGGAGGGTGGTGGGGGAGTGGAGTGGGGGGGTGGGCGCGGGCAGGACACAGCACTCTCCCACAGCCTGGAATCCTCCGCCGAGTGTATGTGTGTGTGCGTGTATGTGAATGTGCGTGAGAGTACAAGAGTTTTTTTTTAATATAAAAAAAAGTAACAAGAAGTAAAGGATTGCGACTGGGATTTGCCACACACACCCAGAATCACAGGTGAAGGTGTTGAGGAGAAGATAAAGCCAAATCTCCTTCATCTCACCCTCTCTCCCATCCTCCCACACCCCAACAAACACACACACACACACACACACACACACAACCTCCTCCTTCGTTCTTCTCCCCTCCTCATAGTGTTTGTGACGCAGGCTGGAGTGGGTTGGGGTAGGTGGAGGAGAATAAAATCAATGTCACTCACAGCAAAGTGAAGCGTTGAATGTTCAGTTCTCTTCAAATGGAGTCCTGTAGCGTACTGTCGATTGGTAATAATCCCTTGGGGAAGGGGGAAAAAAAAATTAACGATCAGAATGATTTGGTCCCTCGATCCACGACTGTTTCCGAGTAATTGGCTGCCGTGTTTTGCCCACAAAATGCAGTACACAATAATTTCACTATAAGGTATATTCCCGTGAAGCGACCTGTCAACAACCTGATAAGGCGCTGTATTAAATGCAAGAATTATTATTATTACTCATCGCGACGGCGGATGGGTGGGGAGAGGGAGAGAAGGTCGCCTCAGTCTCTCTCTCTCTCTCTCCCTTAGCAAGCTCGACTGTCTCCTCTCCCACCTCTACATTACAGCCGGAACGCAGAACGAAAAATGGGTGGTGGGGGAGGGGGGTGGGCGGGAGGCCTTCTTGTTCCCGAACGACACACATTGCTGTTATCGGAATATTTTTTTTGTTGCACTGATCTCCGTTTCTCGGTGACCCCTCGAAATCCGAAGGAATTCTCTCTCAAACCGGCGCCTGACAAACAAACATTTACTGTCTAATTAATTGTAATGTGATTTAACCTTGATTTTGTTTTTTTGTTTCTCCCCCCCAAAAAAAAAGTGTATTTTTCCCACTGCGACTTACGTCAGGGCAAAACCCGATCCGACGGCCTGGTTTGACAAGCGCTGGTGCTTTTCTTTTGGTTTGTGTATAGACATCGTAAAGTTATTAATATAATACTTTTGGGGGGTTTATATTTTTTTAAAAAGTCATTTTCAAAAATAAAATTTTGAATTATAGGACCCGGGATAATGTTGCTAGTGGAGGGTGGCTGTGGGGACGGAGAGGGGACTGAGCGGAGGTGATGGGAGCGATTAAGTGGATTTGTTTTCTCTTTTCGCGCGCCCCCCCCCCCCCTCCCCTCAACCCACACACACCCACCCACCCTCTCTCCCTTACAAAATGTTCCCAGCCTGTGATTTTTTCCTTAATACGGTTTATGAAGAGTGGGTGTGAGCCCGCAAGTTAATACACGTCCGCCTCCACATTAAGGAATTAAGGTTCCAACATACACCTCTACACCACCTCTCTTCCCCACCCCCCCACCTCAAAAAAAAAGTAATTGTCCTCAATCATCTAGGCTTTTCACCCACTCATTTTCCTGATCCACTTTAATCGCGGTTGGGAAATAGCATTTAGGGGTGCGGGGGCTGAATTTGACTGATGAATAATTCCTCCCCTCTTTCATTCCATTTCCACCCCCCCCCCCCCCACATACACACCCCAACACACATCTGCCTCCCCTCCCCTCAAATTTGGAGTAGTGGGAGTTGGGTTGAAGTTAATTAACCCCCCCCCCCCCAACCGAGGTTTTTTTTTTATTATTATTAGTATTTTGGGAACGTGTGATATTCTTTGATTGACTCAACTAGAATTATTATTATTTCTGTGAAAGTTTCAACCAATGCTGCTAAAATCTCAAAAAAAGGAAAAAAAAACACACCACAAATCTAATGTTTAGTATTACCTGAATTGTGATAAATAAATGTCCTTCCTTCTGTGTACGGAGTCTTTGACTGTGTGGTGTGATCGGCTGTCAAGAAGAGATCATCCCTGTCACCCGAGTGAACGTTCAGGGGGCAAACGAGGCAGAGATTGTCACCATAGAATGTTACAGTGCAGAATGAGGCCATGGTGCCTGTGCCGGCACTTTGAAAGAGCTAGCCAACTAGTCCAACCCCCTCACTCTTTTCTCCCCATTTATCTCCATAATAATAATTTCCATCCATTCCTACGTATAATTTATTTCCAATGTATCGTTGTCTTTGGGATGGTGGAAGAAACTTGCGTACGCCTCCATTAAATCTCCCCTCCACCTTCTGTGTTCTAAGGAGAACTTACTCCACGGTCGCCTAATAATAATCCGTCCCCCCACCCCCAAAAAAACCCACAATAATAAAAATTGGTCATTTCAACCCACGACTGTTTGTGGGGGACGCTGCTGTGCGCAATCAGCTGCCGTGTTTCGCCCACAAATATACAGTCAATTCACTTCACAGTACATTCTTTGAAGCGCTTTGAGACGTCGATAAGATGTGAAAAGCGCTATGTCAAATGTAAGGGTTATAGGATTATTATTATCAACTGTGGATCACCAAAGAGATAATGACTGCTGCTCTTTGAAAGAGTTACACTAGTAACTACTACTAGTAACTAGTAGTTACGCTAGTCCCACTCCCCTGTTCTCACACCCCACTGCCCTGCAAATGTTTCCTTTCGAAGCACCTTGGAAAGCCATTATTGAATCTGATAACTGAGGCCACCAGCCTTTCATGCAGTGCGTGGTTAGAGCCTTACAAGCGAGAAATCTGGGTTCAATTCCAGGCAGCTCAGGGCGAAACCTTGGGAAGTTTCCTTACTCCACACGCCTAGATAATCCTCAAACATTGGTCACGTCAATCCAGGACTGTCTGTGGGACACTGCTGTGCTTAATTGGCTGCTTGAGTGAAAACGCTGAACCATTAGCATCTAATGAAAGCCATTGTCTCGTCAAAGCTAAGCGGTTTCCTGTCTTCACTTAATAATAATAAAAATATTCATTTAATAAGGGGCAGGGAAGGGCAAGGAGGGGGCAGGGATAAGTGGTTAAGCACCAGCTACATTCCTGTGGTCTTTTTTGAATGAACCTCCCCGACCCCTCCATTCACCGGCCTCCGGTCTGCTCCCAAGCCCCCTGACCAACTCGACCTACCATCGGCAACGGGCTTTCAGCCTCTCTGCCCCCACGCTCTGGAACTACATCCCACGGTCCCTTCGCCCCCCTCCGTCCCCCACTCCCTCCCCCCACCTCCCTCCCTCCCTCGCCTCGTTCAAGGCCAGTCTCAAGACCCTCCTGTTTGACCTTCGTGCCTACTGCTGCCCTCCCAACTCCTCCCCTCTACCCTGCCCCATCTCCCTTGCTCAGGTCCCGACCCCTTGTTCAGGGCCTTGGGATATTTACAGAGTACAATGTCCTCTGTAAATATAATTTTGTTGTTGTGGGGTTTTTCACCATCGATGTGCTCGGAAGAGGAATCCTCCCTCCTGCTCGGTCTCCCAGACGGACGGACTGAGACACATATTCTTCTAAACCGACGGTTTGGGACGAAAGCGACTCCCGACAACATTTCAACGCACAGGTGTCTCATCTCTCGAGTTGTTCAGACCCCTCGTCCCCTCCTCTCGTCTCCTCTCTCCCTGTTCTGCCGCCAAGGGAGAGAGCGTCTGCTGTCAAAACCGAGGGTCTCATGCGCGGTTACGCCGCGATGACACTCACCAAACCCCCTCATTCATGGCGGGTGACAGTCTAGCTCTAGTGCACTCGCCTCCCAGAGGTTGTTGGCGGATGGAATGGGTGGGGGGGGGGGGGGGAGGGGGGTAAGGGGAGGTGGGGTGAGACCACTGGCACTGTTTCAAAAGAGATGGGGGAGTTTCTCACAAGCGTCTTGGCTGACAACCCCCACCTGTAGCTCAGTGGTTATAGACTTACAATCGTGAGACCTGTGTTCGAATCCAGGCAGACCGGGCAGAAACCTTGAGCAAGTTTCCTTACTCCACACACACACGCACGCGCCTAATAATAATCCCTCCCCAAAAAAAACACAATAAAATTGGTCATTTTCAACTGTTTGTGGGGGACACTGCTGTGCGCGTTTCGCCCACAAATATACAGTCAATTCACTTTACAGTATATTCTGTGAAGCGCTTTGAGATGTCGATAAGATGTGAAAAGCACTATATCAAATGCAAGGATTATTATTATTCCTTCCGCCCCCCCCCCTCCTCCTCCCCCCACCGCCTATAAAATCGCTTGCTTGTGGGCAATTTGGGTGTAAATTGGTTGCCGCGTTTGCCTGTAAAAAATAGTCACTGGCCTTTACAGTCAATTCTGACATCCCCTTAGTAACTGCCTTGAAGTGAACAGGGTTAACGGGGGGAGGGGTTGTGGAGGGGAGACGAAGGATGGGATGGGTGAGCTAATAACCCTCAAATTAAACCTCTAACTAATTGACTGACTAACTAACTAACCAGCCTGTCTGTGTTACTGGGTTATTGATAATCTTGCGCTTGTGTTTATTGGGACCAAGTATCTGACTCTCTGTTGTGGTTTAGTGCCCTTTACACAGGATGTGTAGCCCTTTATAATAATGCTTGCCTTTATTAGCCGTTGCTCGTTGATTATTAACCTGTTGTTTACTGGGTGGGTGGGAAAAAAGAATCATTAGTTGCAGTAATAATCCTTGCAATTTGATGTGGCGCCATTACCACGTCGCAGGATTTTACCGTAAAGTGTAGTGACTGGGTGTGTTTCCTTTCCTCCCCAGTGGGAGGAGTTTTCTCATCCCGAGACCCGTCACGCAGAAGGTTGAAGCCCTCGCTTTGCGAGCGAGAGGAAACCATCTTCCGACTCCCGGAGTGAAAACGTAGGCAAGGTTTCCTTAAAGTCGACACGCCTCCGTTTTCCCAGCCGTGAGCAGGAAACCGGGTGTCAGTTAATTGCCGGCGGATCACTTTCCCGGGATTCGCCCACAAATATATACAGTCACTTCACTTGACAGTATAGTCTGTGAAGCGCTTTGGGACGTCGATAAGATGTGGAAAGCGCTACATCAAATGCAAGGATTATTATTTTAATAATCCATCGAGTCGATTTGGTCACACAATCCATGACTGTTTGCGAGATACTGTACTGACGTGCGCAACTGGCTGCCGTGTTTTGCCCCCCCAACAATACACAGTCACTACACTTTACAATATATTGCTCTGTGAAGTCTCAACCAGGTGATAAGGTGTTATATCAAATGCCAGGATTATTACTATTATTATAACAATAAAATTTCACCAAATGAACTATGCAGTTTATTGATGTTGATGTTGATTTCGGATCTCTTTGGAACCAATGACCCTGTAGCTCAGTGGTTTGACCCCTCGCCTTAAAAGCCTGAGACCTGTGTTCGAATCCAGGCAGATCAGGGCGAAACCCTGTGCAAGTTTCTTTACTCCACACACCTAATAATAATCTGTCCAAAACAAACAAAACCCCGCAAGAAGAAGAAAAATGGTCATTTTCAATCCACGACTGTTTATGGGGGGGAACGCTGCTGTGTGTTTGTGAGGGACGCTGCCGCGTTTCACCCGCGAATATACAGTCAATTCACTTTACTGCATATTCTCTGAAGACGTCGATAAGAGGTGAAAAGCTGCTATGTTAAATACAAGGATTTTTAGGATTATTATCTGCTCTCGAATTCATTGTCTGGGATCAGGGATTCCATCCTTATCTCACTTGGCTCCTGTTTACCCAGTAAAAGCCATCCCTGCCTTGATGGGTAGGGTGATCCGAGCTGGACAAGCAGTGAGAAAGATTTCAATGGCAAGCTGTATGATTTTAGTTGGTTTGACTCCAGCAATTACCCCAACCTCAATAAACATACGGAGTCCTCGAACCTTGCCCCTCACCTACCTGCGTCTAATAGTCTTTGGCATTACAACAACAACAATAAGAACAACACAATTAGATTTATGGAGCGCCTTTCACAATGGGCGGACCTCCAAAGGCACTGAAACGTTGAGAGGGTCGGAACCCGAACACGAGAGGGGCAGGGTGGAATGGCGAGGGAAGGGAGAGAGAGTTAGGACGGGAGGGAGAGAGGTGGGAGGGCGGCAGAAGGCACGATCGAAGAGCAGGGTCTGGAGACCGGCCTTGATAGGGAGTCAGCAGTTCAGAGAGATAGGGGGGGGCAAGGCATTGAAAGTGAAAGAGATTAGTTAAAGAGGGAGAGAGTATTCTATTCCAGATGCTGGAGGTTTCTGAACACCCGACTGCGATTGATGTTTTTCCGCCCCTGAAATAATCCTTCGAAGATTTTGAAGACCCTTCTCTTGGAAAGTGCCTTACGCTCAACCTCGTTCCCTCATCCCTTCCCTCTCGCTCGGACAAATCGAGCTCCGACACTGTTCAGGGCTCCTAAACCTTGGCCCCCAAGTGAAGTGTGGTACGAATGCAGGTTGCCGTCTCTCTCTCCCTGTCTCTCCCCAGCCGGTTTCGGGAGTTTTTCCTGGGGTTGGAAATCAGGGTCCATTAGAGATATGTGTTTGGCAGCGTTTTGCCATCCATGGGGTGGTGTGTGGAACCCATTGGAATTCCCGGATAGGGAGGCGGAAGGTCCATGTCCATCTCGCTCTGTTTCGAATCGCTTTCGAGGCCGAAAGGAGTGAGCGATCTCATTAATCTCTGAGAAAACAACAGCAACAAATCACATCAGGAGGACGTCCCAAAGCGCTGGACAGTCAGCGATCCACAGCGGAGGTGAATAAAACCACCGAGAAAAAAGGGCATGCGTGTGCGTGCGTGTATATATATATGTGTGTGTGTGTGCGCGCGCGTGTGTGTGTATGGGCTGACACTCTTGTAGGACATCAAATGCGGACAGTTTGTGGGTTTCAACTGCTGTGATTATATCGCTACCCAGTGGACACCTTCAGTCATTGCATCTCACATTGCCACGCGTGGAGAATTCTTCCCCTTTCTGGACCCTTTGAATTAAGGGGTGTATACACACACACACACACACACACAGAGCCCCGATTATCGAGGGGACGCGGGCGGGTGAGACTTGATTTTAATGGTGTGAAAAGCCGTGAAAGCTGGACAAGGCATCTGCCCTGCCTTTACGACTGAATCGCGGCGGAGAAAGAAAACGAGCCTAAAGTCTCGCCCTCCCCCACCCCGCCTCACACACACACACACCCGGGAATCAAACCTGGATCCTCTAGCTCTTCAGGGGAGCGACCACCCCCCACTAGCCCACACTGCATTACTCGGTACCTGGAGAAGGGAACCCTTCAGTTGGAATAACGTGTGAACCGCTCCGATAGGAATCCAGATCAGCGAAGCCAGAGCAACGATCCAGCCGACACCCTGGCCCCAGCCGGGATACACGTAGCTGCCATAGCGCGCTGGCTCAAACTGAATCACCACAAACACCATGATAATCTGAGAGCGGAGAAACGGGGGGTGGGGGGGGGTGGGGGGAGGGAAGGGGAAGGGAGGGGAAGAGATTTTACACAAACCTTCGCCATCATATAACTAACCTCTCCTTCACCACCACCCGCGCACACCAAAATAATAATCCTTGCATTCGATGTGACTCAATTTATGTATCCGAATTATCGACGTCTCAAAGCGCTTCACAGTATATAGAACTGTAAAGTGAACTGACTGCGTATTTTGTGGGCGAAACGCGGCAGCCGATTGCGCACAGCAGCGTCGTCCACGAACAGTCGTGAATTGAAAACGCCCAATTTTTATTATTGTGGGTTTTTTTTGAAGGATTCTTGTTTTGTGTGTGCGCGTGTGGGCGTGTGGGCGTGTGGGCGTGTGGGCGTGTGGGCGTGTGGGCGTGTGGGCGTGTGGGCGTGTGGGCGTGTGGGCGTGTGGGCGTGTGGGCGTGTGGGCGTGTGGGGGTGTGGGCGTGTGGGGGTGTGGGCGTGTGGGCGTGTGGGCGTGTGGGCGTGTGGGCGTGTGGGCGTGTGGGCGTGTGGGCGTGTGGGCGTGTGGGCGTGTGGGCGTGTGGGCGTGTGGGGGTGTGGGGGGTGTGGGGGGTGTGGGGGGTGTGGGGGTGTGGGGGTGTGGGGGTGTGGGGGGTGTGGGGGGTGTGGGGGGTGTGGGGGTGTGGGGGGTGTGGGGGTGTGGGGGTGTGGGGGTGTGGGGGTGTGGGGTGTGGGGGTGTGGGGGTGTGGGCGTGTGGGGGTGTGGGGGTGTGGGGGTGTGGGCGTGTGGGCGTGTGGGGGTGTGGGCGTGTGGGGGGTGTGGGGGTGTGGGGGTGTGGGCGTGTGGGCGTGTGGGGGTGTGGGCGTGTGGGGGTGTGGGGGGGTGGGGGGGGTGGGGGGGTGGGGGGGTGGGCGTGTGGGGGGGTGGGCGTGTGGGGGGTGTGGGGGTGTGGGCGTGTGGGGGTGTGGGCGTGTGGGGGTGTGGCGTGTGGGGGTGTGGGCGTGTGGGGGTGTGGGCGTGTGGGCGTGTGGGGGTGTGGGGGTGTGGGGGTGTGGGGGTGTGGGGGTGTGGGCGTGTGGGCGTGTGGGCGTGTGGGCGTGTGGGGGTGTGGGGGTGTGGGGGTGTGGGGGTGTGGGCGTGTGGGCGTGTGGGCGTGTGGGCGTGTGGGCGTGTGGGCGTGTGGGCGTGTGGGCGTGTGGGGGTGTGGGGGTGTGGGGGTGTGGGGTGTGGGGGTGTGGGGGTGTGGGGCGTGTGGGGGTGTGGGCGTGTGGGGGTGTGGGGGTGTGGGGGTGTGGGCGTGTGGGCGTGTGGGGGTGTGGGGGTGTGGGGGTGTGGGGGTGTGGGGGTGTGGGGGTGTGGGCGTGTGGGGGTGTGGGGGTGTGGGCGTGTGGGCGTGTGGGCGTGTGGGGGTGTGGGCGTCACCCTCCCCGCGTATAAATGCAAGTTGTTGTTGTTGTTGACGTACGTACGCACCGTTACCAGCGCGGGTGAGATCACCAGCCAGCAGGCGCGGAAGAATATCCCAGGTCCCTTGCCGAGCATGGCCTCGATGTTGCCGCACAGTCTGGGAACACCTGGAAAACGGCACACGGGGAAACATTGCTGGCACCTCTCATCAACGGGGCAAGTCCCGGTGTGGTGGCTGGGGTGGTGGGGGTAATGGGAGGGTCGCTGTGGAAACACGCACACTCACACACGCGCACAAACACACACTCACACACACAACAACACCAACAACAAAATTACACTTGATGGATGGCGTGTGAGGTTGGAAGTGACTGATAGCTCACCTGGCTGTGGTGGGCGGAGGTGTGTGTGTGTGTGTGTGTGTGTGTGGTGGGGGGGGGGGGAATACTGGGGTGGGGTGAGCGATGGCAGAGAGGAGGGGTTGGGAGTGAGGCCACACGTACCGTAGATATAGGAAATGGAGATGACTTCAAAGAAAGCCAGGAAGACGATGGAGATTTTGGCAGTGTAATGATCCATCAGTTGAAAAACGTAAACTCCCCCCTAGAGAAAGGGAATAAAATACATACGGACAGTGCTTGGGATTGAGAGACGCTGAGGGATGGGGTGAGGGTTGCGGGGAGAGAGAAACCAGAGAGAGTTTATAGACGCATGGATTCCATGGTGCCTGTGCTGCTGCTCGCCCCCACTGAAGCTCTCTACTCTAATCCCATCTGACCACCCTCACTCCAACCCTGTCTCCTACCCTACCCCACCCCACTCTCCCCCCACCCCCGCCCTGCCTCCCATCCCCACCAAACCGTTTGATCATCACAATAAGAAGAAGAATTTGGTCACTCAACACACGACTGTTTGTGGGACTCAGCTGTGTGGAATGGTCTGCCGTCTTTCTCCCACAAAATACACACACAGTCACTATACTTTACACGCGTGTTCCTGTGAAGCACTTTGAGGCTGTACCAAACGCGAGGATTATTACGTATATATGTGTCAAAAAATAACAGACCCCGGGAAACAAAGGGTCTGAGACGCGGCAGAGAGATGACGAATCATAAAAATAATAATAATAATCTTCGCGTTTGATATAGCGCCTTATCAGGCGGAATCCAGAGTGGGCTTGGAGTTTGGGCGGGCGGGCGGGCGCGACTCGTTACCTGCGTGACGTTGGGGATTCCCAGCAGGAAGGCGAAGACGCACACGGCCAGCACCACAAACTCCATCCTCTTCACCACCCTGAGCAGCTGATCCCGGTAACTGTCCATCAGGCTGGTCACCAGTACTTCCACCATGGCAAACTGCGGCAGCAAACAGCGCAGATTAACAATCGCAAGAACAATATTAAGAATGATTATTGATAATCATCCTGGCATTTGACATCCTCGCTTCTCGCGTCCTCTAGACGTCCCAAAGCGCTTCACGGAATATACTGTAAAGCCAATTGACCGTATGTTTGTGAGTAAGGAAACTTGCCCAAGGTTTCGCCCTGACCTGCCTGGAATCGAACTTAGGTTTCTCGCTTGTAAGGCGAGCGCTCTAACCGCTGAGCAGCAGGACTCAAAGCTCCGACTCAAAGCGCTTCATCAGAATGCAGCGTCAGGTCAATTCTTGTGGGAGAAACGCGGCAGCCAATTGCACACAGCAATGCCTCACGAGCAATCGTGGATTGAGTGGATGGATATCATTATCACTGGGGTAGGTCCCCTCTGCCCCATTTGATCTCATTCTTCCAGAATATCAACTGCCCCCCCACCCACCACCCTCTTCCCAACCCCCACCTCCCCCCTTTCCCTCCTATTTCCCTCCCCTCCACCACCCTCTATCAGCGAGCGCCCCTAGTCCCCGCTGTCTACCTGACTGTCCAGCCCCAGGAAGAGGAGCATGAAGAAGAACAATACGGCCCAGAGTGGGGGCAACGGCATGGTGATGAAGGCCTCCGGGTACACCACAAACACCAGGCCTGGACCTGCAGGGGTGACAATAAAACTGTTACTTTCTTGTTGATGATTGGTAGGTTGGTTGGTTGGTTGGTTGGTTGATTGATTGGTTGGTTGATTGATTAGTTGGTTGGGTTAATCAACTGGCCGCCCCATTTACTCAATTGATTAATCTTGAGTTCAATCCAAGTTGTTGACTGACTGACTGTGATTGACTGATTGAGCGACTGGCTGACTGACTGACTGAATGACTGATTGAGTGACTGACTGACTGATTGACCGACTGACTGATAGGGTTATTAACCCATGGTTAACCTCTGGAATTCCATCTCGCTCGCTCCTCCCCACCCTAGTCTCCTTCGAGTCCTGCCTCTCCTCTTCGACGGTCCCGTCGGTCACCCCAAATTTCCACCCCCACCACCCCACCCACCCTTCCTATCCCCGATCTCAGCTCTGAAACATTGACTGTCCAGCGCGTTGGGATGTCCTACTAACATGAAAGTTGCTGTACAAGTGTAATTTTTTTGTTGTTGTTGTTCTATTGATTGATTTATTAATTGATTGGGTTTATGGTATACCGTACTTTTCACCTTTCCTCCAATTCCGAATCAGATTCAGTCTCGTTGAGACAAAGACAGAGAGAGAAAGAGAGAGAGAGGCCAAAGAGGACAAGACAAATTCGTTGGCAGTCTGTCTACAGAACGTTGGATAGAGACAAGAACTTGCATTAAGTCTGTTGGGCCAAGTGTCTATTGTTAGTCACATCTTGTTGATATCAAAGAACAGGGAGAGAGTGACCTTACCGTCCACCGCGATGTCATCGATGGGAATGTTAATCATGTAGGACATGTAGCCAAAGGCTGAGAAGATCACGAAGCCAGAAAACAGGCTGGTTGCGCTGTTGGTCAGAGAGATGGCCAACGTTTCCCTAATGGACATCAAGAGAAGCAGAAAAGCAATCAGTCGGTACGTTCGCCCGCAAAACACACAGTCGCCTTCGCTTTGCAGTGAAACCCCCGGGAACTGTTTGGAGACATCTCGACGAGGCAATCGTTAGGCGCTATATTAACTGCAACGTTTTTTTAAATTAGTATCGACAGCTGGAAATTCACCTCGTAACGCCCACGGTTTAATAATAATATTTTTATAATATTAACAATAATAATCCTTGTGACTGCAGGTGAATTTAGGAATTCAGGCCATAGTCTGGTGTAGACCAGAGTCTGGTGTAGACCATAGTCCAATGATAATTTGTGGAGAAATTACCTGCCTTTCAAAGGCTCACTGCAACTCTAATCCCTTGTGTACGCTTTGCCAAAGCTCAGATGTTTGTCATTTTCACGAGCAATTAAGTTTTATTATTATTACACAATTACGGTTAAATCACTACTCCGCAGAGACAATTTCCAAGTAGTTTCCAGCGATGGGTCAGCCAGACCACATTAACAGTTGAACACGCTTCTTAGGTCTCTTAGTGCATTTGAAATTGCCCCGACACAGACTACTTTCCGCAGGAGATACCATTTGTTGGTTAGAGCCACTCGCCTTACAAGCGTGAGTGAGACCTGTGTTCAAATCCAGGCAGGTCAGGGCCAAACCTTGGGCAAGTTTCCTTACTCCACACACACACGCACGCACGCACGCACACACACACGCACGCACGCACTCACGCACGCACGCACACACACACACACACACACCCGCTTAATAATCTCTCCAAAAACACAATAATAAAATTGGTCATTTCAATCCACGACTGTTTGTAGGGAGGACGCTGCTGTGCGCAATCGGCCGCCGCGTTTCGCCCCCGTATATGCAGTCAATTCACTTTACAGTACACTCTGTGAAGCGTTTTGAGAACGTCTGCCTAGAAGACGTGAAAAGGCGCTAGATCAAATGCGAGGATTATTATCATTAATGTTATTATACAAGCTATTCCGTTTCTTTGGGATGACGTCTAGACAGTTATGGATTGGCTGTCCTGTCTGTGTGATCATGTGCGAATTCGATCGCGACAATGCTGTTTCGCTCCGGCAAAATAACAACAGTGTGGGGGGGAGGAAAGGCGAGCGAATTACTTGAGGATGGTGTTGTCAAACTTGTTGTAACTGGCCATAGAGATGAGGGTCCCGAAGCCGATCCCGATGGAATTGAAAACCTGGACAGCAGCGTTGACCCACACCTGGAGGCCAAGCAGAGGGAGGGAGGGAGGGAGGGAGGGAGGGAGGGAGGGAGGGAGGAGGGAGGGAGGGAGGGAGGGAGGGAGGGAGGGAGGGAGGGAGGGAGGGAGGGAGGGAGGGAGGGAGGGAGGGAGGGAGGGAGGGAGGGAGGGAGATGGTGGGGGAGGGAAGGACATGGAGATGGAGAATGAGAAAGGGGGTGGAGAGAGTGGGAGAGGGAAGGATGGAGATGGACAATGAGGGAAGGAGGGAGATGGACAATGATGGAGGGAGGTCGGGAGTTGGAGGATAATGGAGGGAAGGAGGGAGGGAGGGAGATGAAGGATGGGGTGGGGGGAGGGAGGGAGGGTGGGTAAGTTTCAGGCTGGATCAGAGGGATGTCCTCACCGCTGCTTTCTCATCCGCTGACTCATAAGATTAGCGAGGAGGAACACAGGGAGAATTTGGAGAGTGTGATTGAATTCAGACGGCTGGGGTGGGTGGGGAGGGGTGGGAGTGTGCTGCGCGAAGCTGCCTCGTGTGAAGTTGATGTAGTCTCAGTGAAAGCAATCATTGAACACAGCGTGGTCCTGGTGGACTAGTGTATCTAGAAGTAACTGAGATTAGCCGCTGGATTTTTTGAAATTTGTTTTTCTTACTTTCGACTGCGTAAAAAAAACAACACAGTTGCAAATAGGTTTCTCTCTCCCCCGCACTCTCAAATTTAAAAAAATGGTCCCAGAACAAGCCCCCATTCGATCTTCCTTCATCCCACCCTCCACCAAGCCTCCCCCCCCCCACCAATGCCTCCACACCCATTATTCCGACCTCATCTACCCTTTTCTGATCATTCCAGTTTTGAATTACCCTCTCGGTAAAGAAAAGCTCTGGCAATTACACAGTGGGTAATCGACAACAACAAGCGAAACAACAACCGATGACGTTTTACGCAGCGCTTTTCACGTCGGGAGGATGTCCCAGGGCGCCGGACGGTCAGGGAGCTACGGTATTGGGTATCAGGGAGGGTGGGAGGGTGGCTGAAGGCCCGGTCAAAGAGGAGGGCCTTGCAGGATCGAACGACTGGAACAGGGAGTGGGGGTTGAGAGGGCCTAATAATAATCCGTCCAAAAAGCACAATGATAAAAAATTGGTCGTTTTCAACCCACGACTGTTTGTGTGGGTGTGGGGGTGGGGGGGGGGGGGGGGGGGGGGGGGAAACGCTGCTGTGCACAATCGGCTGCCGCGTTTCGCCCACAAATATACAGTCGATTCACTTTATAGTATATTCTGTGAAGCGCTTTGGGACGTCGATACGATGTGAAAAGCCGCTATATCAAATACAAGAATTAGTAGTAGTAGTAGTACTGAGGGCAGGACGCTGGTACTCATCTAAAAAGTAGCTCGACGCAGTGATAGAACGCACGGACGGAGGCATGAGGGTGAGAGGTTCCACTCTCGCTCTCTCTCTGTGGATCAGAAAGTCCGCGCTTTCTCACCTGGAGTTCCATCAGCTTCTCCCACTTGGGGGTCACAAAGTACTTGATGCCTTCGATGGCTCCGGGCAGCTGGACGTTATTGATGAGGATGGCCAGCAAGACCACGTATGGGAACAGGGACGTGAAGTAGACAATCTGGTAAAAAAGAGAGAGCGATAAACCGTAGCGATAAACACCCCCCCCCCACCCACCATCCCCACGGAGGAGGGAGGGTTGGAGATAGCAGACAAGATGGTGAGGAGCCTACCTTCCCAGTCCAGGCCACACCTTTGAAGATGCAGAAGTAGACGATGACCCCGGCCAAGATCAGAAGTCCAAACAGCTCCCAGCGCACACTGCCCAGGTTGTGCAGGCCCTCCGTCTTCTGAAGAACGTTGTAACTGAAGGGAAAAGGCTACGCGTCACCAACTGGCCAGCCATTCACGATCGGCCCTCTCCGCTTGCTTCCCCAACACGCCAGGCGCGGGCGGGCGGGCGTACAGGCGGACACGCGAGGCACATGCCAACACGCGACCGTACGCTGACATGTAACCACATGCGGGACGTGCGCAACCACCGCAGGCGGTCGCACGCACGCACGCACGCACGCACGCACCCACCACACACAGACACGCAACCGCACGCAACCAACAGCGCATAATCGCACGCAACCGACACGCGAGCGAACGGAGACAACGCAAGCACACGCAACCGGGGGCCATAAGTGGCGGGGGGGAGGGGGGGGCTGTTCGCTCATTACCTGCCGACGCTGGCGCTGGAGGAAGGAACATTTCCCCGTCTTATCTCAGAAATAAACGCAAGCTGAGGGTTCGCGGAGCTCTGCTGATTGCAAACTCTCGCCTTATGTTTCTTTGCAAAGTGGGTGCAAAGTCACTGCTGAGCCATCACTTTTGCAACGGCAGCAGCGAAAGCAAAAGCCAGGGAGGAAACGCTAGCACAGAAGAGGCGTTAAGGATATTGACTAAAGAAAGGACTGAAAAGAGGGAGATAGAGAGAAATGGATGGATGGTTTCATAGAGAGAATTGTTACATCGTCTGAATTCTGCGCTGTGTTAATGAGTGCACTGTGTTAATGAGTGCAAGACGCGGCAGTCACCTAGGCTAAGAATAGGTGTCCCTCCCTCCCTCCCTCCCTCCCTCACCCACCCAGCCATTCACCCACCCACCCACACATTCACTCACTCATTCAACTCACTCAACTCACTCACTCAACGCAACCCAACCCAATGCAACTCAACTCATTCACTCAACCCAACACAACTCACTCAACTCATTCTCTCAACCCAAAGCAACTCAACTCAAGTCACTCAACTCATTCATTCAACCCAACCCAAAGCAACTCAACTCACTCACTCAACCCAACCCAAAGCAACTCAACTCACTCACTCAACCCAACCCAACCCAAAGCAACTCAACTCACTCACTCAACCCAACGCAACTCACTCGAAGTACTGCTGGCTGGCGGAGACAGTTCTGTTGCTGGTAGTGATGCTGTCGGTGCACGTTTCTGGAATGTTCCAGGTGTTGTTGCAGCTCTGCCAGGGCAGAGGGTTGTGGAAGGAGTTGATGAGGTAATAAAGGGCCCAGGTGATAATCAGGTTGTAATAAATGCTCATAATGAAGGAAATAGCAACGCTGGCCATACCCACACCTGAGAGAAGGAGAACATGTTTGAACACCAACACACACTTGCACGTACGTACGCACTCACTCACTCACTTGTGAACGAACGAATGAACGCTCACTCACATTCACACACACACAGACCACGCACTTGGGAGTCTTGTAGCTCAGCGGTTATAGCACTCGCCTTACAAGAGTGAGACCTGTGTTCGAATCCAGGCAGGTCAGGGCGAGACCTTGGGCAAGTTTCCTTACTCCACACACACACACGCCCACAATAATAAAAATTGGTCATTTCAATCCACGACTGTTTGTGGGGGAACGCTTCTTTGCGTAATTGGCTGTCATGTTTCACCCACCAATATACAGTCAATTCACTTTACAGTCTATCCTGTGAGGCTCTTTGAGACGCCTAGAAGACGTGAAAAGCGCTGTATCAAATACAAGGATTATTATCATTTGTTATTACTTGACTAGTAATCACTGCCGCACACTTCCCGCACACACGCTTACAGCCACTCACACCCACCGCTACTAGTCACACACTCACCGACACACACGCGCACACACACACACACACACCCAACACGCATTTGACGCTCACGCACTCACTGACACACACGTTTACACCCATTCACGCCTATTCTCTCTCTCTCACACACACACATACACTGAGAGAGAGGGCTGAACAGCCTTGAGCTGAGCAGTAAACCAACCCTGTCTGACTTTATGAATGAAATCGACGGTGCCAACCTTTAAACAACGGACACACTTTGGCCAAGGATTTGATGGGTCCCACTCGCAGGTACTGTCCGATGGCGATCTCCATGTAGAGTAGCGGGATTCCTACCAGCACGAGCAGGATGAGGAACGGGATGAGGAAAGCCCCTGGAAAAACAAGCACAGTCTGATTGATGCCCCGTCTCTCTCTACCAAACAGCAGAGCTTCACAGCACAGTTATTCTGGTTTGTTTTTAATGCAAGCGGTTGCTGCTGTGCAGTAACGCGGGGCACGCACGGCACGCCGCGCGCGCACACGCACACGTCTCACTAAAGCGCTTCACAGGCTGCCTCTGACCAGCGCCTCGGGACGTCTTCCCGAGGATGTGGAAGGCCCCGTACAAGTGTGATTTTGTCGTTGTTGACCAAACCGCGGGTGGGGCTCCAGGCTGGGAATGGCATGTGGGCACCACCAGGCAATCCAACAGGGTATTGGCATTGGGCTTTGCGTCTGGTGTCAAACCCCCATCAAACCCTCATCATGACAGCCAAGAAAATAACAGTGTCTCAGTTTGGAGCCAAATGTGTGTGTGTTTCTGTTTATGTGTGTGTGTGTGTGTGTGTGTGTGTGTGTGTGTATTGGGGAACGGATATGGCTACATGTTCAGTATATCATAATAATAATCCCTGCATTTGATATAGAATTTTTCACATCTTATCGACGTTTCAAAGCGCTTCACAGAATATAGACTGTAAAGTGAATTGACTGTACATTCAAAGCGTTCTGAGACGCCGTCCGGCGTGGAGGGCTCCGCATGAATCAAAGTTGTTGTTGTGGGCCAAACGTGGCAGCCAATTGCGCGCAGCAGCGTTCCCCGCAAACAGCCGTGGATTGAAACAACCAATTTAATTATTGAGGTGTTTTTTTTCGAAGGAGTAAGGAAACGTGCCCAAAGTTTCGCCCTGATCTGCCTGGATTCAAGCACAGGTTGTAAGACCAGTGCTCTAACCACTGAGCTACGGTGTGTGTTGTGTGTGTGTGTGTGTGTGTGCGCATATCCCAAGGCATGTGCATGGTTGAGATTAGCGCAAACTACGCTGAGGACATGAGGTGCTTTCCCTGTTAATGTTCAACTCAGTTAATTGTGTCGGCCAGTATTTTTGCCTATGTTTTTATTCTGTTGCTTTTATACCGCCGCCGTCTTCCCTAGTGCTCTATGATTGACCCCTGCCTTTGACACTGAACCTTATCACATTGCCAAGATACCTCCACGCACGCCACGTATGCCTTACAAACGAGAGACCTGGGTTCGGTTCCAGGCAAGGCCAAACCTTAGGCAAGTTTTCTTACTCCACACGCCCAATATAATCTCTCAAAACAAACACCGGGTCGTTTCAACCCACCACTGTTTGCGGGGACGCCGCTGTGCGTAATTGGCTGCCGCGTTTCACCCGCGCATATATATATATATATACACAGTCAATTCACTTCCCAGTATATATTCTGTGAAGCGCTTTGAGATGTCTAGAAGACGTGAAAAGCGCTCTATCAAATGCAAGGGTTATTATTATAATCACACTAACTGTGCTCTTATAGGATAGAGGGCCGTTTTGGGTCGTTGAGACATGGCAAAGTGTGTCACGGGAATTTTTCAGTCCCACGGGGGTGGGGGTGACTACGTATTTTGCGAGGAGATACACGGCAACCAATTGCGTCTCCACAAACAGCCAGGTTTCCATGAGAAATGGGGTTTGAATCGAATCGACAAGCGGAATGGCGTGAATCAATCAATCCTTAAAGTCAGGATTTAAGTCACCAGCCTACACGCCGTCGTCTCCCACGTTTTGACCCGCGAACCTTTGGTGACTTGCACAGCTGCCCATCTCTAACCCCCACGAGCCCACCCCCTCCCCATCCCTCTGCCTCACTCACCCCACTCGCACCCACTACCTCTTTACCTACCTTCAATTCATTTTATAGTTTATTCTGTGAAGCTCTATATTAAATGCAAGGATTAATATTATTATTAAACACCCACCAACGGTCCCCTCCCCTCCCTCCCCTCACCCCTCTCCCCTCTCCCCTCTCCCCACCTCGCCAGCTTGGATTTGCTGTGCGCCCGCAACCCTGCCCCACCCCCTCAACCCCCTCCTCTAGCTATCTCCCCCGACGTTACCTCCTCCACTCCTGTAGCAAAGGAATGGGAATCTCCAAACATTGCCAAGTCCCACCGAATAGCCGATCGCGGCCAAAGTGAACTCGATCTTCCGGCTCCAGGTGGGTCTGGTGAAATCGCCCTCTCCCCCCTCGGCGCCTTCCATCTCGCCCCCGCCCCCCACAGCCCCGCAAGCCTGAGGCGGGGCCGAGCCGCAGTCCACGGCGGAGGCCGAATCCGAAAGGTCTTTCATGGTCTCTAGACGTCTCAAAGCCAACGCAGGGGGAGGCAAACAGGCAGACAGCAAGACAGACACACTGAGCTGACACAAGTATGGCAATGTATGCTGAGCGAGCGAGCGATCGAGCAAGCCTGGGGGCAAGTCAATCATTACCCAGGGCTCAGTTGAATGCCATTCGTGTCATTGGCTGCTTCACCGACGCTGAATTTAACAGAGGCTCATTCCCTCGTACCGTCGACCACGCGGAGTCCTGTAGCTCAGTGGTTAGAGCACTCGCCCGGCTAGCGTGAGAGACCAGTGTTCGAATCCAGGCAGGTTCAGGCGGGCGAGAACTTGGGCGCGTTTCCCTACATGCCTGACAATAATCCATCGGAAAAAAACACTAAGAAAATGGACTGTATATTTGTGGGCGACACGCGGCAGCCGATTGCGCACAGCAGCGTCCCCACAAACAGCCGTGGATTGAAATGACCAATTTTATCATTGTGTTGGTTTTTTGACGGATGTTTATTAGGTGCGTGCACGTGTATGTATGTGTGTGTGAAATAAGGAAACTTGCCCAAGTTTTCGCCCTGATCTGTCTGGATTCGAATACAGGTCTCTCGCTTGTGCTCTAACCACTGAGCTGCAGGAGCTCGAGCGTTTAAACGCTCCGAGACAGAGCGTGGAGGACGCGATATAACAACCACAAAATGACACTCGTCCCTCGAGGGCAGCTCACTATACGAGCGATTAAGTATAGCTGCGAGTCAGTCAATTATTACGGGAAAAAAACCACACACATTAATTCACACGAGTTGTCCTCCGTGATTCTTTTTTTTTTAAAAGGCGTTTAATTGAGAAAACATTGACAAAAAGGGAGAAAAAGAGCAAGTAAACTTCAACCGAATACAATGCCGAGTGTTGCATCTTCCTCGCCAGCGGGCGCCATACCACGCTGGTGGTATAAGTACCCTCACCCACCACCGCCCCCCCCCCCCCCCACCATACCACCCCCATCCCTCCCACCTCCCCTCTACCTCCCACCATCCAGAAAATACCAGAGAAATAAACAAAAGTGAAAGAGGTTAATCTTTGATCTCCCCCTCCGCGCACACACACACACGCACACACTGTATTGGTGAGCGGTCCTTTGTGTAAAAAGTTTGACACGCGTATACACACACACACACACACACACGCACGCGCGCGCAGAATTCAATGACTCCAAAGCCATCCAACCTTAGCCCTTAATGCCATTTTATCTCACGAGTTAAGATGCATAATAAATAACTAACTAACCAACCATTAAATAAATAAATACACGCAGAATAAATAAATATTATTAATAATAATAATCATGAATAACGGTAAATCCTTGCTTGTCCGGCTGAGACTTCTCGAAGAGCAAAAAACAGCAGCTTTGCAGCGAAGTGTAATAATCCTAATGGTGATGATAATAATAATAAGAAGAATCTTACCGTTTGAGACAGCGCCTCGTTGCGTTGTTGCGACGTCTCAAAAGCGCCTCACGGGATTACACTTTAGTGTGCGCAAAACACAGCCCCCGATTGTGCACAGCAGTGTCCCGTTCGTTCGTTCCAATTTTGGGAAGCCGGTTGCGAAGAGCAGAGTGCGGAGCAGTGGTGAGAGGGCACCGCGAGACTTTGCTTTACACGTCATATATATCATACATGATATAATATATATTGTACCGTGTACAATGCGTCAAATATTTACATGCGCGCGCGCACGCACGCACGCACACAGATCCTGACAATTCAGAGAGTTCAGAAGGTGGAGACTTCATGCATTGTTCACTCACATGACAGCGCAGTTGTAAGCCAGCCTGTAGTGTGAAACACAAGGTAATTTTGCCACAATCATGTTGCACTTGTAAGTGTTTGTGAGTGAGTGTTTGTGTGCGTGTGTGAGTGAGAGTGCGTGTATGAATGTGAGAGTTTATGTGAGTATATGTGCGTGAGTGAGCAAGTGTGTGTGTTTAGAGTGTAATATTTTTAGGTGTGTGTGGGATTGAGTGAGTGCGTGTTTTGAGCGAGTGAGTGCGAGTGTGTGCATGTGAGTGAGCGAGCGAGCGTATGAGTGCGTGTTCTCACACGTCCAAGGCAGTAAGAGCACGCAGGCCAGGCAAAGTCCGTCATGCAGGTTCGAACAAAATCCGTACAAAAAAACAAACCCCCCCCCAAAATTATTCAAGTTCTTAGAAAGCGTACAAACATTAATTTACAAATGTTCGCTAAGCCGTGCTCAGAGAGGAGAGGGATAGGAGCGGAGGGGGTGGTGGGGTGGGGGGTTGGGGGGGGATATGTATGGGGGGGGGAGGGAAAGAAGGAGAGGGAGAGGTTGGGGGAGGGGGAGAGGGGGGAGCAAATATCTGCCATTACAAAATAGTCATCAAAACATACAAAGGTGGCGTTAGTGCACGTGAGCAGATCTGGAAAAACAGGAGCCGGGCGATAAAACTTTGACGAGCGGACCCACAGAGAGAGCGAGAGAGTGAGAGAGAGTTGCTCGTCTCGCGGAACGTGACGCCTTCCCGCCTCAGGAGCCGTGTCCTCGGTCCCATCTCCGTCCTCGGTCTCTCCCGTTCCCCCCCCCACTCCCCCGCCCCTGCCTCCCCCCCCCCCCCCCCCCCTCCCCGAGGATAGGGGTGAGGACGGCTGTGTCACCGGGCGTCAGTCGCTGAGCACGGATCCCGGAAGCTCGTTGGTCAGTGTGTGCCATCGCTCGATCTTCCGGTCTTTGTTTTTCAGGCAATCGAACCAGTGCTTCAGCCTCTCACCCTTGGCGTTGATTCCCAGGGTCACCCCGCCTGCAACACAGCAGTGGGAGTGGCGGGGAGTGGGTTGGGTGGGGAGGGGGGGGGGGGGCGGAGGGGGGGGGTGGGGGTGTGTGGGTGTTTAAAGTGGGGGAGTTGGAGGGGGGAGGAGCCCACACACAAAACCGATTGGGGAGAACAAACACTCAATTCAATTTACAGTATATTCTGTGAAGCGCTTTGAGACGTCGGTAAGATGTGAAAAGATACGATATCCAATGCAAGGATTGTTATTATTATTATTATTAAGGTGTAAGTCGGGAGGGCGAAGGGCAGGATGACTGAAGGCGTAGTCGAGAAGGAAGGAAGGAAGGTCTTGCTTGAGGGGGAGCGAGGCGAGGGAAGGGAAGGGAAGGGAGCAAGGCGGAGGGGCTTACTGGATGGAGTTTCAGAGGATGGTGGGGGCAGGAAGGGCGCAGGCCTGACCATCAATGGTGGGACGGGCGGGCGGGTGGGCGGAGCGGGGGGGGAACGGGAAGCAGGCGATAAGAGTCACTCACCGATAAAGTCATTCGACTTCCCGATATCGTAATCCCAAACCGTGACCTCCAGCGTTTTTTTGGCCAGGTCGCCCTGTTTGATGTCGTAGAAAAACTCCTGCCGTGAATTAGAGAAGACGTTGAGAGATCCTCACCCTCGCCTGAACCTCAGTCAATTCACTTTATAGAGTATATTCTGTGAAGCGCTTTGAGACGTCTAGAAGACGTGCTAAGGCGCTGCCTTATGCAAGGTTTATTATTATTATTTATTAGTAGTACAGCAACGAACAGAGAACCACAGGCTGATACCCTACAATCAAGCACAAAGCATTCACTTTTCTCTAACGGTAAAACTGATCCCCCTACCCCCAATACACCCACCCCATTCCTCCCCCCCATCCCCTCCCGCTCACATACACACGCACGTGCGCGCACACACACACACATGCACGTGGCGCGCGCACACACACACAATAACATTCCACCTCATTAAACTCTGGGTTCAGTGTTTTCTTCTTGACTGCAGTCTTGTGCTTTGATTTCTTGTCTGCGTCCGGCTTCAAGTAGCTGGTGGAGAGAACAGGTGATAAGGGACGATAGGCCGAGAGAGAGAGAGACAGAGACAGAGAGAGAGACAGAGACAGAGAGAGAGAGAGACAGAGAGAGATAAAGAGAGAGAGAGAGAGAGAGAGAGAGAGAAGACCGGGGGGGGGGGGGGAGGTGGGGGGTGGCGACAGGGAAGTGGGGAATAGGAGTTGCCGATGTGTCCAATTTGCGAACACCAATTTGCGCATAAAGAGCAGGTGGGCAGACAGACGGAGAGAGCTTAGGCTTAACATCCGTCGATCTGGAAACCCAGAGGGTACATCCAGGCTGGTGCTCAAATCCATTCCCAGACCCGCCTGCGTGTGTTTCAGCTTCGCTGTTATTACACAGTCGACAGCAGAGGTCACTGATGTACAAGAATGTTGCTTATTGAAAGGGTGGTGGGTGGGGGGGGGGGGGGGGGAGGGAGGATGAAAGATCTTCTTTATCTTGGCTTCTCTCCCCTGTCCCCCACCCCTCACCCCCCCCCTCCCACTCTCCCAGGGAAAGGTTTAACCGGTCACAGGCAAATAATTCCTTTATCGAGTTGGCAAAGACTCGATAAAGGAATTATACCCCATTTCCCCTACAATTTATTTCTGCTTCCGATTGTCTTACAAAATCTTGAATACTAATAATAATCCTTGCCCTTGATTTTCACCTCTTCTGGACGTCTCCAAGCGCTTCACACCTGGAATATACTGTAAAGCGAACCGACCGCATATTTGTGGGCGAAACGCGGCAGCCAATTGTGCACAGAAGGGTCTCCACATACGCTTTGAGACGTCGATAAGATATGAAAAGCGCTATATCAAAGGCAAGCGTTATTATTATTATGAAACGTTCGTGAAAATGACCAATTTACCTTTTTTTTTTAGAGCGATTATTATCAGGCGTGTGTGCGCGCGCGTGTGTGTGTGTGTGTGTGTGGAGTAAGGAAACTGGCCCAAGGTTTCACCCTGACCTGACCTAGCTGGAATTGAATCCAGACCTCTCGCGTGTAAGGCGAGTGCTCTAACCACTGAGCTACAGGAGTCCACCCACATCTGTTCAACGATCTGCTTCCACCAGCCGTTTAAAAAAGAAACACACACACAAAATAAAATTCCTACTGAAATCATCTCCCAGAGTTTGTTCCTGACACATGTCCTCGATAATTGGAGCGCAGAGCACAGTCAGGCTTAATTGAAAATAAGCAATTGAACCAATTTAGGAACAAGGGATGGGAGAGAGTCGTCTGATCTCATTTGCTGTCTTCTAATTAGTCTAGAATTTCGGCTTCCTTATCTCGACTTATTGGAGCAAATCCTGAGCTGCCAGACAGCGGCTGTCTGTCACTCACTGTCCGCTGTGTTTCTCAAGACCGCGGATTTCAGTCTGCGTTTCAGCTCAGCTCCCAACCCACCCACCCACCTACCCACCCACCCACCTACCCACCCACCCACCTACCCACCCACCCACCTACCCACCCACCCACCTACCCACCCAACCACCCATCCTCCGCCAACCTTGGTGTCATGGTATAATAATGCCTTGGCCACCTGTGCTCCTGTTGCTCAGTGGTTAGAGCAGTCTCGTCTTACAAGCATGAGACCTGTGTTCGAATCCAGGCAGGTCAGGCAGGCGAAACCTTGGGCACGTTTCTTTACTCCACACACACACACACACACACGCACACACGCGCCTAATAATAATCCATCCAAAGAAACACAATCGTTTTAAAAATTCACGTCTTCTCGACGTCTCAAAGCGCTTCACAGAATATACTGTAAAGTTAATTGGCTGTATATACAAATATATATGTTAATATATATATTAAGGTCTCGCCTTGCCTGGAGTTGAACCCAGGTCTCTCGTTTGTAAGGCGAGTAATCCAGGGGTATCTTGACAATGTGATGAGGTTCTGTGCCAAAGGCAAGGGTCAATTACAGACCACTAGAGAGGAGAGGTGGGTTATACAAAAGCAACAGAATAAAAACTCGATTGCTGACCCAATTAACTGAGTTGAATATTAACCAGGGCATCACCTCATGCTCTTAGTGTAGTTCACACAAATCTCACCCACAGACACGCCTTGGGATGTACACACACACAACACCCAACCATAGAGCTCCTGTAGCTCAGTTTAGAGCACTTGCGTTACAACCTGTGTTCGAATCTAGGCAGATCAGGTAGGCGAAACCTTGGGCAAGTTTCCTTACTCCACACACACACACACACACACACACACACTTAATCATAATCTGTCCCCCCCCACCACCACCAAAAAAATCTCAGCATAATAAAAATTGGTTGTTTCAACCCACTAACTGTTCGTGGGGGACGCTGATGTGCGCAATCGGCGGGCCGATAAAACCGTGTTGCCCACAAACACACAGTCAATTCACTCAGTCGTTCAAGGCAAAGATAATTATTGTCAAGTCGATTGGCGGATGGCTTTCTGGGCGTAATAATCCCTCCCCTCCGACGAAAAAAATTGGCCACTCAACCCGTGCGCATTTGGCTGCCGCATTTCCTCCCACGATAAATACACAGTCACTCCGCTTTACCGTATATTCCGAGAGGACGCTTTTTGAGACGGCTTAATGACACGTGATAAAGCGCAACATCAAATGCGAGGGTAATTATGGCTGATGGCAAGACAGAGCGAGCCGCACACTGCAAACACTAATACGGCTGGCTGGCTGGCTGGCTGGCTGGATCAAGATTCCTTCCCAATAAATCTCTCAAATCTCCGGCCAGCGATCCGTACAGGCGCCAGCGCCCCCCGCGGACAATATTTCTGCAAATAAACGTGTTTCTTCGCTATAAATTATTTAGCGGCAATTAATCTACCAGGGGTTCCCCTCCAGCGCCATCAGTCGCTGCCAGAAAAATCACCCAGAATTGTGTCCGCACGGTTTAGGACGCAGAGAGGCGAGGAAACAGGCCGAGGCAAGCTGAGGGCCGAGTTTGTCAACCCTTTTCTTTACTCCACACGAGCGCACGCGCACACACACACACACACACACACGCACACACATCTTCCATTCGCTCCGTGCCATTCATGTCGAGAGGATATCTCAAAGCGCAGCTCCGATGCTCTGGACGTCTCCCTGTCCAACCCGCCCTAACCATCGGCGGAAAGGCTTTCAGCCTCTCTGCCCCCACCCACACTCTATAAATGTAATTTTGTTGTTGTTGTTGTAGTTCAAACGCCGTTTGTGGGACAAACGCTGCGCTGAATTGGCTGCCACGTTTCGCCCACAAAATACGCAGGCCATTCGTTCGACAGCAGATCCTGTGAAGCGCTTTGGGACGCCTCACAGGCGCTGTATCAAATGCAAGGATTATTATTATCATTAGTATTATTCTGATCAATTTAATTATTTTGTACCACCTGGGCCCCAGAACCGAGTGACAGGCACAGACAGACAGACACTGAGACACCCTGTTTAACATCTACGGCAACGTGCCCCTCGAGCGTATTTCACCCCGATCGATAATAATAATAGTATTAATAATAATACTAATAAATAATACTCCTTGCGTTCGATACCAGATCCAAATATGGAAGCGAATCGACTGCGTGTTTCGTGGGCAGAACGCGCGCTCGCTCTTGTGTGGAAACGTACCTGTGCGCGTTTAGGGCGCGCGTACAAAAAGCCCGTGCGAGCGCGCGGAGGGACAGAGTGAGTTTGGGTTCCCCACGAAAACGTGCCCGCGAGCAGGCGGAGCGGAATGCAGACCAAATAGGTGGAGGGTGAGAGAGAGAGAGAGAGAGAGCGAAAGAGAGAGAGAGAGAGAGAGAGAGAGAGAGAGCGCTGAGAGGTTCAGCATGGGGCTGTAACATGTACCTACGTTTTGACGTAAGGGTCTGAGTAACCGTTGGCGTCCATGGCTGCCAAGTGAGCGCAGCGAGAGATCCCGACCACCAGCCCCATCTTCTGTGAGCTGTACTTGAGGGAGATGAGGATACGGCCTCTTTCCTCCAGTGACCTGTCCTCTGTTTTGTCTACCTGTAGGAGGAGGGGGTGGGGAGGTTGGGGTGGGGGGAGGGGGGGGAGGGTTGGAGGAGTGAGGCATTTAAATAATTTGCTCCCAATCAACCTACCCAACCCTCCATTCCCTCGCTCACCTTCCCTTCCCTCCCTCCATTTCCCTCGCTAGGGAGAAGGCAGGAGGGATGGAGTGGGTGAGTGAATGGGTGGGTGATGTGTGAGTGAGTGAGTGAGTGAGTGAGTGAGTGAGTGAGTGAGTGAGTGAGTGAGTGAGTGCGTGAGTGAGTGAGTGCGTGAGTGAGTGAGTGAGTGAGTGAGTGAGTGAGTGAGTGAGTGAGTGAGTGAGTGAGTGAGTGAGTGAGTGAGTGAGTGAGTGAGTGAGTGAGTGAGTGAGTGAGTGAGTGAGTGAGTGAGTGAGTGAGTGAGTGAGTGAGTGAGTGAGTGAGTGAGTGAGTGAGTGAGTGAGTGAGTGAGTGAGTGAGTGAGTGAGTGAGTGAGTGAGTGAGTGAGTGAGTGAGTGAGTGAGTGAGTGAGTGAGTGAGTGAGTGAGTGAGTGAGTGAGTGAGTGAGTGAGTGAGTGAGTGAGTGAGTGAGTGAGTGAGTGAGTGAGTGAGTGAGTGAGTGAGTGAGTGAGTGAGTGAGTGAGTGAGTGAGTGAGTGAGTGAGTGAGTGAGTGAGTGAGTGAGTGAGTGAGTGAGTGAGTGAGTGAGTGAGTGAGTGAGGTGAGTGAGTGAGTGAGTGAGTGGCCAGCTGTCCGCCCTCACCGGCAGCTGTTTCTCTAGGCAGATGTTGAAGTTTTTGGTTTGGTTTGGCTTGAGTTTCTTGAGGGGGATCCTGGTCTCGCCAATGAACTCGTTGTGACGGAATTTATCCTCATCGCACACCGAGATCCTGTCAGCACAGAGAGAGTGCAATCGTCAGATCCTCCACCCCACACACACACAAACACACACACACTAAGGTAATGGTTAGAGTAACTCGCCTCGCAAGTGAGAGGACCAGGGTTCGATTCCCGGCCAGGGCACAAGGTTAGACACACACACAGTCAGGAAACTCAGGTTTACTTGGCTGAATGCAGGAACTCAGTTGTTAAATCGATAACCCACTTTCCCATAGAAAATGTCCTCAATCTATGGCTGTTTATGGAACACTGCTGTGAAGGAGGGGGGAAGGGCGGAGGGACGGAGGTAGGGACGGATGGAGGGAGATAGAGAGAGGGAGCAGAACAGGGAGAGAGGAAGAATAGGGTAGGAGGGAGGAAGGAGGCAGAGAGAAAGAGGAAGGAGGGAGGGAGGAAGGCAAAGGGGGAAGAAGGGGGGAAATGAGAGGATGAAAGAGAGGGGGAGAAGGAGAGGGAAGGAGGGAGGAAGAGAGAGAGACGAGAGGAGCGAGGGAGGGATGGTCAGAGAGAGGGAGGGTGTGGAGGTGTAGGAGGAGGGGAAGCGAAGGCCAGACAGCTTTAAGCCCTCTCTCAGTACTGCGTAAATTAGAAATCTACAACAAGCAGGGTGAGAGATTGCCTGCTGTACATGTGGCTGCCTTCCCCGGATCCAACGGACCGAGAGACGATTAACATTTTTCTGGATACTCCGTCTTTCTCTTTCTCTCTTAATTAATCTCACATCGAACAGGCAGCACAAGCTCACATCGCTCTCCAGCAAAAATACATACAGAGTACATCAGTGTGTATTCAAACATCTACGACGACGCATCTGTTACTCCAGGAACCTGTCGCACTCAGCCCCCCGTCCCCCCCCCCCCACCCCAGCCCCCCCCCCCCCCCTCCCCCACCCCAGCCCCCGTCCCAGCCTCCCCCACCCCCCTAATCCAGCCCAAACCATGCATCGATTCTAGGCTTCAGTCAGTCCTAGTCATGTTGCTTCCCCCGCACCACTCCCCCCCCATCCACCCACCCACCCACCATCCATCACCTCGGACGTCATTTTTATTATTGATAATAACGATGGAGAGGGAGAGAGAGAGAAGGAAAGAGGGAGGGAGGGAGGGAGGGAGGGAGGGAGGGAGGGAGACTGACTAAGAGGGAGAAAGGACGGGGGGGAGAAAGGAGCGGTGGGTGGTAGGGGGGAGATGAAAACTCCGAGTCCTCAACCTTCTTCAACCCTCCAGTCAGTCCCCATCCCCGTTCCCCCCACCCACCCCATTTCCCCCTACCAACACCTATTGCTGTAACATCTGGGAATCAACGCTGGAGAGAGAGAGAGAGAGCCCTGATCTGATTGTTCGCCGCCAGCGACGGGCGCAAAGAGAGAGAAACGCGACATTCAATGTAACGTTCAAGTTCCTGAGGGCCAGGCTCAATTGAAGCATCTTATACGCAGTGAGAACGTTCGAGAAACCGCCAACATAGCAGGAGACCCAAATGATCAGCCTCAGGCACTCAACCCTCCCACTGAGAATACTCAAGCCACCCCACTGCACCCCCCCCCCCCCCCCCCCCCTTCTCCCCCCCACTCCCTACCCACCATATCCCTGGAATTTACTGGAAGAGAGAGAGAGAGAGGAAGGGAGGGGGAGGAAAGGAAAGACGAAGGAGGGATGATAATAATAATGATAATCCTTGCATTTGGACATGGCGCTTTTCATGTCTTCCAGACAGACTTCTCAAAGCGCTTCACGGAATATACTGGAAAATGAATGGGTTGTATATTTGTGAGCGAACGAAACGCGGCAGCCAATTGCGCACGGCAGCGTCCCCCACGAACATTCATAGATTGAGTGACCAGATTATTGTTGGGTTTTTTTTGGGGGGGGAGAAATTATTATTAAGTGTGTGTGTGTGTGCGCGTGGAGTAAGGAAACTTGCCCAAGATTTCGCCCCTGACCTGCCTGGAATTGAACCCAGGTCTCTCGCTTGCAAAAGTGAGCGCTCTAACCACTGAGCTACAGAACTCCGGCTACAAGAAATGAACGGAGTGAGTGAAGGAGAGTGGGAGAGAGAGAGAGTTATATACTTTCTCTCCGCAGGACCTAGCCTAGCATCTGACCATCCACCATCCGACCGACAGAGCTCTTGACCCAATGTAGAATTGGTTGTTTGTGCTACAGTAGAGCTTCTGTAGCTCAGTGGTTAGAACATTCGCCTCACAATTCCCAGCCCTCCCTCCCACGTGCCACTGCGATTTTAATTCCCTCCCTTGTCTCGGAAGAAGACTGTCAACATGCTCAGAATTGCTGTTTTCGTCTGGGCTTCATTTCGTTTAACACTCGGTGTTTGGCAGAGAGACAGAGAGACAGAGAGACAAACATAACAGAGCGAGACACAGGGAGACAGAGAGAGAAATAGAGAAACAGAGAGACACACACGGAGAGGGAGAGAAACACAGAGACACAGAGAGAGAGAGAGAAAGACAGAGACACAGAGAGACACACAGAGAGAGAAAGATGGAGACACAGAGAGACAGAAAGAGAAAAAAACATAAGAGGCACGGAGAGAGGAAAACACAGAGAGACAGAGAAACATGCACAGAAAGAGAGAGACACACACACACACATGCGCGCACAGACCGGACAGACAGACAGACAGAAAGAGAGACAGAGAGACAGATAGAGAGAGACAGAGCGAGAGAGTTGCTGAGAGAGCTGGACAGACAGAGGCGTAGAAAGAGACAGAGAGAGAGAGAGAGATATAGAAACTGAAAGAGAGACACAGACAGAGAGACAGAGACAGACAGACATGCTGCGCACAGCAGCGTCCCACAAATAGAGAGAGAGGGAGGAAGGGAGCGAGGGAGGGACGGAGATAGGGAGGGAGATAGGAAGATAGGGAGTGAGTGAGTGAGTGAGTGAGTGAGTGAGTGAGTGAGTGAGTGAGTGAGTGAGTGAGTGAGTGAGTGAGTGAGTGAGTGAGTGAGTGAGTGAGTGAGTGAGTGAGTGAGTGAGTGAGTGAGTGAGTGAGTGAGTGAGTGGGTGGGTGGGTGGGTGGGTGGGTGGGTGGGTGGGTGGGTGGAGTGAGGGAGGGAGGGAGGGAGGGAGGGAGGGAGCAAATTTATTTGACCCGAATTACGCTACAGTACATTTCAGAGTGTCCAGTGATCGCGTTGGAGCTAGGGATGGCAGTCACAGACAGACCTGCTGAAATGATTGAGGCCTAATGCTGTCGAACCATCTCACAAGAATCACAGCGCCGTCAATACCAGTTACCGTAACGTCTGCCTCCTTATAAATCAGGAGAAAATTTGGTCCCGTTCGCGCGCAAATTCACGTTATCACCTTCCTACCATTTTCGTCTCAATAGATCACTGGCGGTGAAGCATTCGCTGGGAGACTTCTTGTGAACTTGCTCAAATCCCATTTCACTGCCACTTAAACCACAAACACACACACACACACACACACACACAACGCACGTACACACACCACACACACACACACACACACACAAGAAGTGGTGAGATGTGGGCATGAGTGGTGACATTTGACGCAAGTCAGGCTTCGCATGAATCACATTGAACGCAGGGTCCCAACCGATATGACCTTCTGTGAAGTTTGCTGTGCGTGTGTGTGTGTATATATATATAATCCTCGCCATTCGATCCATAGCCTGTGACCTGAGGGGAGTCCAGCCCGACAGCCCAGGGTGGGTGAGGGGAGGGGAGGAGTGGGGGGGGGGGGGGGGGGGCGATGGGGGGGGGGGGGGGGGAGGGAATAAGCGGAACTGTTTGTGCGGAAGCGAAAAGTGAAGATCAATCGCAACGTTACCTCAAAGTCTTCCTGACCATATCCTCGTCTGTGATGCCGTAATAGGTCAGGGTCTCGTTCCACAGGGGATTCAGAGTGTTTCGCAGTGTCTTGGTGCGTAGTTTGTTGGCCTGGAAACACAACCCAAGACCCGCCCCTCACCGTCAACAATAACTTGCATGTATCGAACCCCACTTTGGCTTTGGGGAGCGCCTCGAGAACGGTCGGCGGGGAATGTCTGGTAGAGAGACAGATTCCGTTGGCGGGGTTTCCAAGAGGGAAGTGGTAGAGCTTTGACGAGGGGGTGTAGGGACAGGGCGGGGAAGTGGGTGGGGGGCGGGGGGGGTTAATATAATAATAATAATGGTAATAATAATCCTTGCATTTGATATAGCGCTTTTCACATCGTATCGACGTCTCAAAGCGCTTCGCAGAATAATACTGTAAAGTGAATCGACTGTATATTTGTGGGCGAAACGCGGCAGCCAAACTGCGCACAGCAGCGTCCCCCGCAACCAGCCGTGGATTGAAAATGACCAATTTTTATTTTCTTGGTTTTGTGTTTTTTGGGCGGATTATTATGAGGCGCGCGTGTGTGTGTTGTGTGTGTTGTGTGTGTTGTGTGTGTTGTGTGTGTTGTGTGTGTTGTGTGTGTTGTGTGTGTTGTGTGTGTTGTGTGTGTTGTGTGTGTTGTGTGTGTTGTGTGTGTTGTGTGTGTGTGTGTGTGGGGGGGTGTGTGGGTGGAGTCAGGAAACTTGCCCAAGGTTTCGCCCAAGGTTCTGCCTGGATTCGAACGCAGGTCTGGCGCGTGTGAGCGGAGGGCTCGAGCCACTGAGCTACAGGAAGCTCCACATGGTTGAATTGAACATCGGACTCCTTGAGGGAACACTAGCCCTGGGAAAAGCGATCCGCCAACCGACAGATAGGAACCAACCCGATTCCTGCTCGGTGAACATAGTCGCGTGCGCGTGGAGTAAGGAAACTTTGCTCAAGGTTTCGTCCTGGCCGGGAATCGAACCCTGGTCCTCGCGCTCGCTCGCTCGCCCGGCGCTCTAACCCGCCACCTCGCCGTCTGCGTTCGCTCCCGAGTCTCGTTGGAATTCTGAGATGGGGATCGGATTTCCGAGCCAGCCAAATGCACGCGTGCGATCCAGCAAATGTATTCCCGGAGCTCACAGCTCCACCGGGAGCAAAGGCAAGCAACTCCGCACCAGAATGTCAAAAGCTTTCCAACAGCCGGAGATATAAATTCAACCTTTGCCTGCGCGAACACTGTATCTACATATTGTCTGGGATTAACGGAGTCTGGCGTCTCTCTTTTTTTCTTTCCATTATAAATTTAGCCTCGCGCGCTAAAGACACTGACACGCGGGTGATAACTTTAACACCTCCTAACACAGTTTACACGTTTGCCATCAAACCCTCGGCTGGCAGCCAGGTCAGAGTGGGTTGTGGTTTGTGTTTTTATATAACGGAAACATTTTAAATAACCTCGTCACACTCGCTTGCATCCTCTGCGTGCGCCAAAGCGGGGTGAGATCGCTCGCACATGGCCTCCTCCACTCACACACTCACTCACGCGCACGCACACACACACACACTCACCCCCCACCTTCCCACGCCCCACTCCCCCTCCACCCTCCACCCCCCCCCACCTCTTGACTCCCAACTCCCAGCTCGGGTGTCAAAAACCTTCACTGTCCAGCGCCTTGGACGTCCTCCCGTTGAACGGTGAAGTTGATTCGAGGACGGATTTTAGCGCAATGCATTTCACGACTGTGAAGCGACATAAATTTTCAGACGTTTTCTGACATAAATCAGACGTTTTTCTCCCTGGTGTAATTTACGTTTTTTTTTAAAAAAAAAAAACTAGCGAGGGAACATCTCGCTGACAGCGATACAGACACATAAATTATTCGCAGCTCAATGTGGGAGACTTCAGATCATTACAACTGCCAACAGCAACTGGCTCACGGTATTTCCCCCACCTCCCAAAATTCAGCGAAGTGCTTTGAGGGATCCGCTTGACGCGACAACAATAATAATCCTTGCATTTGATACAGCGCTTTTCTTGTCGTCCACGGAGCGCTTCACAGAATGTACTGTAAAGCGAATGACGGTATGTTTGTGGGCGAACGAAACGCGGCAGCCAATTGTGCACAGGAGTATCCCCCCCCACAGACACACACACGCGCCAATTAATGATGCCTCCCCCCAAAAAAAAACCACAATGATAAAATTGGGTCATTTCAATAATCCACGACTGTTTGTGGGGGGGGACGCCGCTGTGCGCAATTGGCTGCCGCGTTTCGCCCACAGACATACAGTCAGTCCACTTTACGGTATATTCTGTGAAGTGTTTTGAGACGTCAACGAGACGTGAAGCAGCGCCGGATCAAAACGCAAGTATCACCATTATTATTGCGCTGAAAGGGCAGAGACAGAAAGGGAAACACGGAGCCCCAGCTCTCGGCCTTTGTCGAGCTCAACTTTGCCATCTCCTCGAGGCGCTGTCCTATTGTCTGTTTGCCGTGCCATTAATATTTCATTACGTGAAAGTAAACTGCAGAGAAGATTGCTCGGAAACACCTGCCCTCTTGTCTGCGATGTCGTCTAATCCGCTCGCTCCCACGAGTCGGTGACTGTAGACGCGCTGTGATCCTCTGTCAATTTTGCCGGTGTTCGCCTCGTTGGCAATTTCTCACACTTCGTACAACAATAATACCTCAGTATTCGATACGGCCCCTTGATTCATACCTCACTGACCTCCTCACCCCTCACAACAGTACCCGTTGCCTTCTCTCCACTGGGGTCTGGCCTCCTCCTTGTCCCCCCCCCCCACCCCCTCGAATCCTCCCCTCCCACCATCGGCGGCCTTGCCTTCAGCCACTAAGCCCTGGGGGTGCGCGGTTGGCGACAAGGTTACTGAGGGACATCGATTTGAGCAAAGAGTTGGCTGCCGTCCGCTGTGATTCAGGGAATGAAAGCTCTCCCTCCCACCACCCACTGTCCCCAACCACTCAACCGTGGAACTGTAGAGTCCATGCAGCTCAGTGGTTAGAGCACTCGCCTTACAAGCGCACAAAAGACTTGTGTTCGAATCCAGGCAGGTCAGGGCGAAACCTTGGGCAAGTTTCCTTACTCCACACACGCACGCACACACACACTCACACAGTTAATTCACTTTACGGTATATTCTGTGAAGCGCTTTGAGACGTCAAGAAAAGTGCTATATCAAATGCAAGGATTATTATTAATATTATTATATGCAACATGATGCCTTACTGACGTGAAAGGCACTGTACAAAAGTATGACTTGTTGTTGCTGTTTGTGTTTAATCAGCCGAGGGAATGGGCAGGTCGGTGTGGGTTAAGGGGGGTGGGGGGAGGTGGGGGGAGTGGGGAGTCGTGTGGTGGTAGGTCTGGGTTATTAAGGGGGTGGGGGGTTAGGGAGGAGGAATGGGGTGAAATGAAGCGAGTGCCACAGGGGAGATTTAAAGGTTGATTCGGTCCGATCGTCACTCACCTTACTGGCTCCGGGAAGCAAGTGGAGTTTGACATAGGGATCAGCTAAACCATTGTGATCCATTGGCTTGAGACCCTTCGGGAGAAACGGAGAGAGAGAGAGAGAGAGAGAGAGAATATGAGGGAAAGCGAGAGAGAGAGAAAGAGAGAGAGAGAGAGTCCAGGTCATTATCAGCACCACCACAAATAGAGAGTTTCAAACCCGTTCACATGATATCGAAATATTAAATATCAGGATAGTGGTGATTATTATTTTTGTCAGAGCTGTAGTCACTGTGACTGTCGTTTGTGAGTGAATAGGGCAGCCAAAGGGAGGGAGGGAAGGAGGGAGGGAGGGAGGGAGGGTGCGGTGGCTGAAAGTTCGCCCGCCGATGGTGGGGGCGGAGGGGAACGAAGTACACGCAGGAGCCAGTCGGGTGGAGAATGGCGGTGGGGTGGAGTGGGGTTAGGGAGGTGCCGGGGTTGCGCAGGGATTTGGTGACAAGTGAGAGGACCTTGAAATCCATCCGTCCTGCGACAGGAAAGCAAGTGGAGCCTGGCAGGCTCGGGTGTGACGGAGGCGCTCGCCTGCTTAGCGCTCGCGAAGGTGAAATAGTAAATAATCCCTCAAAAATCCCAACTGTCATAAATTGGTCATTTCTGGTGGAATGTGGCGGGAACGCACGATTTGGTCTACAGTCAATTAGCTTTGCAGTATATTCTGTGAAGCGCTTTGAGACGTCTAGAGTGGCGGGGAGGAATTTTCACAGCCAGGAAGCTCCCTTTTCTCTCTCTCTCTCTGTTAGAACACGTTGCAAACGAGGGAACGGGGGGGCGGGGGGAGGGGGGGGGAGAACTACAGCGTTGAGGGTCAGTGTCTGCCTGAGCAAAGAGCCGGTGAATTGTTCGAGCCCAGAGTACCTTTGTCTGTGTGTGATTGAGTCACTCTGTTGGCAAGTTCTGGACAAAAGGAAAATTGTCAACGCACTTGGGATTTCTCGACTGGGAGGTTTCATGAAAACACTGGCGAGCGAGTAAACAAACACAGGTGATGTCTCTCTTTCTCTCTCTTTTTCTCTCTTGTTCTCTGTCTCTGTTGTTATTGTCCGCGCCCTGCCATTCACTGAGAGGGATCGCGATGTAATTTCAGCCACGGGAATTCGAATGAGACAAACAAGAGGGGCGGCCAAAGACGATGAATGGACCGCACATTCACCCTCCAACTCTCCTGTTCACTGTCCTGGTTGATAATTAACGCTTCTGCCTCTCTCCAACTCCCACGGCCTCGCAATCCAAATCCACCCCCCCCACCCCTCCACCCCCCCCACCAACACCACCCAGTTTTACTGTAGCTCAGTGGTTATTAGGGCATTCACCTTAACAAGCGTGAGACCTGTGTTTCGAATCCAGGCAGGTCAGGGCGAAACCTTGGGCAAGTTTCCTTACTCCACACACGCACACACACACACACACACGCCTAATAATAATAATAATCCCTCCAAACGAAAAACTATAATGAAAATGTGATCCTTTCAATCCACGTTTGCGACGCTGCTGTGCGCGATGGGCTGCCGCGTTTTGCCCACAAATACACAGTCGATTCACTTTGCGGTATAATTTCTGACGCGCTTTGAGACGTCCAGAAGACGCGAAAAGCGCGATATCAAATGCAAGGCTTGTGATTATTATTATTATTAATACCACCGCCCGTCACTCTGCATCTGATACAGAGCCTTATCACGTCTTCGAGACGTCTCAAAGCGCTTCACAGAATTTACCGTCAAGTGAGTTGACTGTGTGTTTTGTGGACGAAACGCGGTACAATCCACGTGAAGCGTTTCGCGCTACATGTCACATGGCAAGGACAATTAACCACGATTCCGGTCGATGATTACTGTATTACTGCCGATTCATTTGCAATCCCGTCACATCGCGCCTCGCCACCGCCTCCTCTTCAGGGAGCCAACCTCAATTTAACAGGTGACGCCCTCCTCATATTAATTTTCACTTATTACTTCCCTCGCATCTCGGACGGACGGGAGCAGAAACAAGGCTGTAATATAGATTTTTTTTAATCTCTCCCTCTCCTACCTACCACCCCCCCCCCTCCCCCCCCCCCCCCCCCCCCCCCCCCCCCACCCTCCCCACTCCCACCTCCCACCTCCCCATCCCCACCCAATCCGGAAATTAGAACCGAATAGCGATCCTTACTGAAGATATGCACAGACATGGATATAGTCTCTGACTAACAGGCTGGTTAGACGCAGTGGACATGCACACTGATAATAACAAGCCTTGCATTTGACACAGTCTCACAGCGCTTCACTGTCAACATACAATGAAGTGAATTGGCTCTACTTTGTGGAGCTCCTGTAGCTCAGTGGTTAGAGCGCTCGCCTTACCAGCGTGGGAGACCTGTGTTCGAATCTAGGCAGGTCAGGTCAAGTCAGGGCGAAACCTTGGGCAAGTTTCCTTACTCCACAGACACACACACACACACACACAAACGTGCCTGACAATAATCCCTCCCCACAAAATATAAGACTGTTTGTGGGGGACGCTGCCGTGCGCAATTGGCTGCCGAATTTCGCCCACAAACGTACAGTCACTTCACTTTACAATGTATTCTGTGAAGCGCTTTGAGACGTTGATAAGATGTGAAAAGCGCTCTATCAAATTCAAGGATTATTATGATTATCTTGTGACTTTACGGTGTGTGAAACACTTTGAGAAGTCTTGACAGTAAAATGCAAGGATCATTGTTTTTTACTACATCTACTGGTTATCAGAATAACTACAGCTACCAACACTATTAACTAGGTCTAACCAACACGAGTAAACAATTACCCATTGGTTAACAAAGCGTCTCTTCAGGGATTGAGACCGAGGATTCCACTGGAGACCAGCGAGGCTAATCTAGGTATCACTGGGTGGTGGGGGGAGAAGCCTAGGGAGAGTGTGGAGGTGTTTGGGTAGTTGTGGGGGGGAGCGGGGTTGTAGGGGTGAACGGGACTTACCTTCCTGTACCTAGGTTTTGGCACCTGTCCCCAGTAATGGCACAGGGAGCGAGAACGAGAGAGAGAAAGAGAGAGAGAGAGAGAGAGAGAGAGAGAGAGAGAGAGAGAGAGAGAGAGAGAGACGCGGCAGATGGGAAACAAAGAGAAGCAATGAGAGATAAAGACATCGGACTTTACAGTTACCAGAATCTATAGTCGGCGGAATCGACTCGCTTCCTTGTCCTCACCGAGACTCCATCCCGGCCACGAGTCGTAAGCTTTACGCCGAGCGCAATGGCAACGAAAGAGGCATTCGACCCGACTAGTCTGCGTGCGGTGTCCCGTGGCTCAGTGGGTTAGAGCACTCGCCTCGCAAGCGAGAGACCCCGGATTCGAATCCAGGCAGGTCAGGGCGAAACCTTGAGCAAGTTTCCTTACTCACACACACACACACACGCGCGCTCACACACGCGCGCAGCGCACCCCTGATAATAATCCCTCAAGAAAAAGAAACACCCATGCTCCTTTTCAACCCACGACTGTTTGTGGGGGACGCTGCCTTGCCGCGTTACGCCCACAAAAGTATCCGGTCAATTCACTTTGCGGCGTAACCCGCGAAGCGCTTTGAGACGTCTGTCTAGAAGGCGTGAAAAGCGCTGTATCGAATGTGAGATTTATTGATTGTTATAATAAAGAGCTTGTGTGTGTGTGTGTGTGTGTGTGTGTGTGTGTGTGTCTGCATGCCAATGAGGAACAGAAGAGAATATAAAACAGGAAAAATATAAATGAGGTGTGTGAGGGGGTGGGTGTGAGGGGGTGTGAAAAAAAGAGCAGGGAGAGTGGGGGGTGGTGGTGGGGGGGGGGGGGGGGGGGAGTGAGGGGGCTGAGAGCTCCATCGCAGGGCCAGCCACTGCAGTCACACTGGGCTGAAAGCCTTTCCGCTCAATGTGGGAGCTCACGTTGTCGAAGCTGTTGTTCCGTGTGAGACCAACAAATCTACCGCAGCAGTCTGCCTCAAATCAATTTCTCAATTGCTCCTTAGAAATGCCTTCAACTGAGAATCCCTGACAAACACACACACACTCACTCACTCACTCACTCACTCACTCACTCACTGATGGCCAGTGCATAAGAAAAAAAACACTTTCCGTGACTTTCTGCACTAGAGGAAAGCGCGGGAGAGAGTATCTCGCTGAGATTGTGCTTTTGAGGCTCACAGTAAACACTTACGTGTAAATCAGCTGAAAGACTGCCTCGGCAGCCAGCGCTCTCTCTCTCTCTCTCTCTCTCTCTCTCTCTCTCTCTCTCTCACCTTTGGATCAGAAGGCTGCGATTACCGTGTCCAACAATCGGGGAGAGGCTAAACTCACAGTAACTGGCTGGCGATTAACCTTTCCCCACTTCCTCCACATCAGCCTCCAGTTTTATTCGCCCATCGTTTGATCAAGCGCCCGTATCATCTCGTTGAGATGTCTCAAAGCCCACAACTGTACGTTCAATTCACTTCACAGCCCATCCCGCGAGCGCTTTGAGACGTCGAGGAGACGTGAAAATTGCGCCGTGTCAAACGCGAGGATTTTATTACGCTGCAGGGTTGTTAATATTATAAAGCGCTTCACGGAACGCACCGCGAAGTGGATCGAACCAACCGGGCGCAACGCGGCAGCCGACTGCGCACAGCACACACACGTGGATCGAGTGACCGAACCGATTTGTTTTTTGGAAGCTTTATTATCCACCCCCCCCCCCCCCCCCCACTCCCACCCGAAAAGCCAACCGATCACCGACCGGGTTAAGTGGCGCCAAAACAATTTGCCGGCAATTTTGTGACGTCCCAATTTTTTTTAACCAGAAGATTAATATCAATAAATAATCATCGTAATAATAATAATCCTTGCATTTGATCTCGCAACTTTTCAGGTCTTCCAGACGTCTCAAAGCGCTTCACAGAACATATGCCGTCAAGTGAATCGACTGTATTTTTGTGTGCGGGTGGGGGGGGGGATTTCCAGAACAACAACAGCCACAATCACGACAAGTTTAGCCCCCGCTCGCTCCCCGACGGTGACTTACTTTGGCTTTGTTGATGGAGCAGTGCAGAGCGTTATTTTCCTGGTCGTACAGCAAACTGTAGTCCAATGTCCCGAGTGTGGCTGCAGAGAGAGGAGAGGCGACAACGGAGTTTAGGCCTCAACTTGGAACAATGTGACGACTGTTACTGTGTATTGTAATTCGTACGAGAGAGAGAGAGAGAGAGAGAAGGAAACAAATCCCATCGAATGTCAAGTCAGCGGGAAATTCAACCTTCACATCTTAATAATAATAATGTTTGAGTTTGATACAGCGCTTGATCAAGTCGTTGGGACGTCTCAAAGCGCTTCACAGAATATACTGTAAAGTGAATTGACTGTATATTTGTGGGTGAAATGCAGCAGCCAATTGCGCACAGCAGCGTTCCCCCCACACAAACACTCACGGAGCGAAATTACCATTTTTTTGTTATTTTTTTTGAGCAAGATTCATATTATTCGGCGTGGAGTGTGTGTGTGTGGAGTAAGAAAACTTGCCCAAGTTTCACCTGCCTGGATTCGAGACACAGGTCTCACGCTGTGTGTGTGTGTGTGTGTGTGTGTGTGTGTATGTGTATGTGTCCCTGGCTGGCTGGGAATCGAATCCAGGTCCTCTCACTCGCGAGGCGAGCGGGCGAACCACTAAGCCCAGAGGTAGTCGAGGTCCCTTTGTCTCAACAGATAAAGCAACGATTTGTTCACACAATCAGGAGAAATTGCGACAACACGGACTTAATAAGTGTTATTCTGCTTGTGGTGTAGCTCGCGTCTCTTGCCCCATTAACCCAAACCGCGTGTGACATTTTAATAACAAACAAACAAATGGAAAAAAAAACCTTCCTCTCTCCCAAGTAATTCTATCGCAGGCGAGTAATTTCCAGGGAGATCAACCAGTTACTGACTTTTCTACTCAGCGTCAAACAATCTCAGCGAGAGCGCTGAAGGCAGCGCGGTCCCGTGCAAACAAACGCTTTGACAGGTTCAGGTTCACAGCGACGCACAGCCGCACTCCGCTTGCCTTCAGCGTATCTCGTTGGACAAGCAGGCAAGCCAAAGCCCCCGCAGGTGGGCTGGTCCTAGCCGGGCAAGCAGCGGGTAAGCTACGTGGGTTTATATTAATAGTAATATTAATAATCCTTTCGTTTTGACGTGGCTGCTTTTCACGGTTCTCTGGACCGTGTCTCAAAGCGCTTCGCAGAATGTATAAGGTGTAAAGTGAACGGGCCGTGTCATCTGCGGGCGATCGGCGCGGCAGCCAAATTGCGCACGGCAGCGTTCCCCCCCCACAAACAGCCGTGGAAATCACTTCCTCACTCGCTTCTCTTCCTAGTTTCAAGTCTCAGCGAAAGGTCTTTCGTTTCAACCGCGCCTTATATAGCACGGAGGACGCTGTATAAATCTATATAGCTGTTCTTGTTGTGGATTGAAATGACCAATTTATTTGGGTGTTTTTTTTAAGGGATTATTATTAGGCGTGTTCAGTTGGTTAGTAGCCAGCGGTTCCCTCTAATTCGCCCTCTGGGCTGCCCCCACTCCACTCCACCCCTCCACACCTTCACCCACCCCCCTCACCCGCCAAGCCTTGGCTCTTGCCAACCTGCGCCTAATACTTTACGGAATTAGGGAGGGAAGGAAGAGAGAGGGAGAGAGAGCGAGAGAGACGGAGATAAAGAGTGAGCGTTCCGTTTCATTCCATTCCCATCAATCTGTCTCTGGGATTTCCATGTGTAGGTGGGAAGGATGCAATTCTCATCTTATTTTGGTTCTTATTTCAACAGTGATGGGTTTCCGCATTTATCAGACACTCGACCGACCAATAAATAGATAGAACACCACCCCACATCCTTCCCACCCACCCTCACACCCCCCCCCCACCCCACCCTCACACCCAACTACTCCCTGTCA
>CM068764.1:7293766-7375567 GCA_035084275.1 Hydrolagus colliei | reverse complement strand
TGCTCTTACATTGAACGAGCCAGTTTCACGCCCACTCACTGTCAGCCGCAAACACACGAGAGGTTGTTAATGAGATCAGGTAAGCGGGGCACTCGCAAGTCGCATGTCTGTCACCACTCATCAGTCTCAACGGGCTTGAGATTTTAAATTGGCCGCCCTTTATAATCTAGCAAACGAGCCACCGACCCTAATTAGCACAATTACTCGTTGTGTGAATCGGGGAGTCAATTTGTGCCGACATCGCAAACAGGGCCCTCCGCTTTCCCTCCGCGGAGGCAAACACGCCTCCGTCACTCAGCTCCCGTCGCTCGGTGGTCAGAGCACTCGCCTCGCAAGGGCGAGACCTGCGTTTCGAACCGAGGCAGCTCAGGTCAGGGCGAAACCTTGGGTTAAGTTTCCTTACTCCCCACACACGCACCACACACACACACACACACACGCGCCTAATAATAATCCATCCCCACACAAAAAAACCAAACACAATAATAAAAATTGGTCATTTCTACCCACGACTGTTTGCGGGGCACGCTGCTGTGCGCAGTTAGCTGCCGCGTTTCGCCCATAAATATACAGTCGATTCGCTTTACAGTGCATTTATTATGTGAAGCGCTTTGAGATGTCGACAAGATGTGAAAAGTGTTATGTCAAATGCAAGGATTATTATTATTATTCAATCTGAGACCCTCAGTAATCCCACACTCTAATGCCTGCCTTACGCAGCTTTCAATTAATTCATTCTCTCAGTCTTTCGCTCGCTTATCTGTTCACTCACTTGCTCACTCGCTCATTCGCCCCATCACTCACTCACTCATGCACTCACGCCCTTTGCTAACTCACTGGCTCTTTCATATGCTACCTTTCTCACTCGCTCATTAACTCATTGACTCACTCACCCACTGGCTCACTCGCGCTCTCCATCACTTGTTCGTTTGTTCACTCATTCACTTGCTCGCTCGTTTATTCGTTCACGCACTTACTCACTCCCTTCTTTCCTCTTCCACCCACCCCATCCTCCAACTCTGCCTCATTCACTCAGCCACCAAGTCATTCACTCACTCGCTCGGTTTGAGTCATCCATTCGCTCGCTTCAGACAATATTTTTGGGAACATCTATTGAACAAAGAAGCATTCAGAGAGCTGATGTGAAGTGATCATAGATTTTTCAAGGCTGCTGGAAACTCAACAGTGGCTGTCTTCGAACCCTCTCCTCCCGACGTTTAGAATACAGCAACGCTTAGACTCACGACACAATGGACCGAAAATCAAATTTTTAGGCTTTATAATGATAACGGTAAGAATAAAAATATAACGATGCCAAAATTCGACTGAGCACATTATCGCAGAACCTTGAAAGGGCCTCTCACAAGTGTTCCACACAGTTCCTACTGCGTGTGTGAGTGCGTGTGTGGGATTTTGATGGCAATGAAGAATGCACTTAATTGAGGCAGTGCTCCACACTTCACACGACAAAACTCTGCGAAGAGACGATTCCCCCCCGACACGAAAGGAGCTGCGTCAGACGGAAAAACGCTCGTTATACCGAGTGTCTGATCTTGCTTTACTGTTTGCCGCATGAAAAGACACCGAAGCCGCATGCGGCACACCATACAGCGACTGCTCTAATCCGAAGGAAACCCGGGGAAAATGGATCAAGTAATAATAAAAGCCCACGCAGGAATAAATCCAGATTTCAAAGGACATGTGTTAAATTACTCTTACCGACCAGGGGTCTGAATCTTAATTATCTTTATCACAATTGCAATCCTTTTTTTTTCCCATTACTTGAGCACAATGAAACTGTGTACGTGTCTAATTGCTTTGCGTATCAGTCGAGATAGCGTTGGGCCCCGCGCTTGATTCGACTGCGCGATAGGATCAAAAGAATCCTGGCTTTAGTAAGAATCCCAACCGTAATATTAATAATCCAATCAAGGCTTCGGGGATGTCTCAAAAGCTCTTCTCAGGACACACCGGAGAGAGGATCGGTTGTATATGTTGTGGGAGAAAACGCGGCAGCCAATTGCTCGCGACAAATGTCCCCCCCCCCCCACAAACAGTCGTTGATTTGAGTGGTAAAATTCTTCTTTTTTTTTAAAGGGTTTAATTGTCCCTCGGAAAGCGATCCCCCCTATGAGGCGCTTTGAGACGACTCAAAGAGGTGACAAGGGGCTATATCCACTGGGCGGATTATTATGATTCTCATGTGTGAGAATCTGTACGAGACATCCATGTGATTTCGCGCGTATAAATAAGGGCATAACTGACACCAAACCTTGCGTTGAGGTTGTCAACGCTGAACCCCTTTAGACGTCGAAAATCAACCTCTAGCTTTCCCGGTGCCTGGAAGCAGGTAGTGATGAGGTGGCTCGTAACACGAGAAGCTATTGTGTAGGTCAGGCGCAGGTTAATTTATCTCTGGTAATGAAAGAGAAGAATGCTATTGATATTCAGAGTTTTGCTCTCTATGCAAATCAGCCAGCCCTTGTCCCTCCAGCCCATTGAACCTTCAACCGGGGTGGTGATGGGGGGGGGGGGGGGGCTGCGGGGGGGAGGGAGGGAGTGGGGCATGGGAAGGGAAAAGACACTTGATTCATTATTAATATTCACCAAAAAGCGCCAGCCAAAGAAAAAAAAATCACAATGACTCGCACTCTGCCTTTCACGTCGATTATTATTCGCTTCACGGCTGTTGGCTGTCGACAGCAGCAGCTGTGCGCATAAATCGGCTGTCGAGCTCGCCCCTAAAAACAGAGTCGTGATAATAACGCCTTATCACCGTCGTCGAGACGCCCGCAACGCGCGCATGCCGTAAAGTGAATCGACTGTGTTTTTTTCGTGGGGCGGCGAAACGGGGCGGCCATCGATTGACGTCGCAGCGGCGTCCCACAAACGGGAAGGGGGGGGGGGGGGGGGGGGGGGGGGGGGAATCAAGCGATCAGACTTATTTTGGGAATCAAAGATCGCCCTTATGAGGGACCCTCACAGAGGCACCCCCCCCCCCCTTCCCCACGTCAGGATGAACACAGTCATCACACTCCACAGGGAGCGTGGATTAGCCTGGAACGGACTTCGAGACATTTCTTTTGTAAGCTACATTAAAAAAAAACGAGGATAATAAGCCTTGCATTTGATATAGTGCTTTTTTGCATTTCGCTCAAAGTGCTTCACAGAATATAGCGTAAAGCGAATCGACTGTATATTTGTGGGCGGAAAGCGGCAGCCAATTGCGTACAGCAGCGTCCCCCACAAACAGTCGTGGATTGAAAATGACCAATTTTGATTATTGTTTCTTTTTGAACGGATTATTATTAGGTGTGAGTGTGTGTGTGTGGAGTAAGGAAACTTGTCCAAGGTTTCGCCCTGACCTGCGTGAATTCGAATACAGGTCTCACGCTCGTAAGGCATAGTGGCTCTAACCACTGAGTTCCAGTTCTTCCAATCTGTATTGGAGTTTGAGTGTTCAGCAAGGCAGTTTGAGTGTTCAGTTATAGCTTTTTTTTCTACAGGTGGCTCCAGCCTGTCTTTGTGAGATTGTAACCCTGTTCACTACTCTGTCCGAGCGTCTGGTAATAGTGGCTTAGCATATGCCAATTCAATGCCTTATGTAAATTGAGTGTGTCAGTGTTTTGAGCGAGCAAGTGAGCGAGTCTGCGTATGTGTGCAGCGGAGAGGGCTGCAAGCAGATTACGAGGTAGGTAACTCAAAATCGATGGGGGTGGTGGGAGAACGGACGATTTGAGTTGGGGGAAGGTGCGTGTCGGGGTGGGGGTCTTATAGGAGAAGAGTGCAAATCCAATACATCAAAATATGTGCCGCACAACACCAAATAAAGTGCGGAGGCAGCGCAAAATGATTAATATGTATTAAAATCGTTCCAGGCACTCGAACCTTCGCTCTGCGGAAAAGCAGCTTCATTACAGTGCTACAGGGGAGCAAGCTGAATATTTACCGCCAGGGTATGTTTTTTCTCTGTGCGCCCGTGTGCGTGTGTGTTGTGTGCGTGTGTGTGTGTGTGCGCGCGCGAGTGATATAAAAATAAAAGCGTTGCCTCTTTCCTCAAAGCACTTCACTGAATATATCGCAAAGTGAATTGATTGCGAATTTCTGTGGATACAATTCCACAGCCAATTGCGAACGGCGGTGAAGTGGTAGATTCAGCGTCCGAATATATATACACACACGTATATATATACAAATTTTTTTGCAAGGATTATTATAATTGCGATTATTAGTATTACTATTTTGACTCCCCCGCCTGTTACGGCTCGCAGTGTGCTGCTGCTTTAGGTTGACGGCCCGTCCGCTGATGTATTCAGGATCGCTGGCGCGCAGCTGAATAATTGGACGATGTCAAACCGAGATCTGACATTTACAGACACGTAACCCTGGCGATTGTTGTAACCCGTCTCCTCGAGTGCCAGCCGGCCGCCCGTCAAGTTCCTGTTGGGAGCCGTTTGTCAGAAACGTCTCCCGTCCATCACCCCCCTCGCTCCACCCCGACACCTCCACCGCCACCCGCCCCACTCCCCAATTCAGACACCGCTACATCTAAAGCCTCATTAGAACCCGATTCCCCCAATTCGCTCGCCACAGATCTGGCTCCACAACAAAGCTGGGGAGACCTGCTCACCCTTTGGTCCGTCTGTCTCTCCGTCCTCCGACAGATTTCATAATAATATTAATAATAATCATTGCATTATAATAATATTGCACCTTTTCATGTCTTCTACACGTCTCGAAGTGCTTCGCAGAATATACCGTCGAGCGAATTGACTGTTCATTCGTGGGCGAAACGCCGGCAGCCGATTGCGCGCAGCAGTGTGTCCCCCACAAACAGCCGTGGATTGAAATGACCAATTTACTATCGTGTTTTTTTTTTGAGGGATTATTATCAGGTACGTGTGTGGAGTAAGAAAACGTGGCCCAAAGATTTCGCCCTGACCTGCCTAGAATCGAACCCAGGTATCTCGCTTGCAAGGCGAGCGCTCTAACCAACTGAACAACAGGACTCCACCATACATTTCTTGTAGAAAAAGCTACATACAGTATTTCCTTGCAAACAGGCAGATTGCTTAAATGCCAAGCCTTTGTGAGATCAGAAATCAGATTTGAAAACCTGCGAGATTGCAGGTCTGGGATTATACAAATTAATAGCAATTGATGAGGTGGTCAGAGAGAGGGAGGGAGGGAGGGAGGGAGGGAGGGAGGGAGGGAGGGAGGGAGGGAGGGAGGGAGGGAGGGAGGGAGGGAGGGAGGGAGGGAGGGAGGGAGGGAGGGAGGGAGGGAGGGAGGGAGGGAGGGAGGGAGGGAGGGAGGGAGGGAGGGAGGGAGGGAGGGAGGGAGGGAGGGAGGGAGGGAGGGAGGGAGGGAGGGAGGGAGGGAGGGAGGGAGGGAGGGAGGGAGGGATTGGGAATAGGTTGGGATGGTGTGGGCGGGCGGGCGGGGAGCAAGTAGGAGTGATTTGTGGCGGGGGCGAGATCAAGCCGTCCACGGACGCAGACCAAACCTCCTCCTGAGGTTGGCTGACAGTTTAGCGACTGATGTGAGTCAGCCCTTCCCTTTCTCATAGGGGAACAGTGACCTTTTCACAATGTAGAGAGAGAGAGAGAGAGAGCATACAGATCGTGTCCCTGCTAACTACCTGCGCGCACACACAAGAGCAAAGCGATGAATTTTGATGTCGCATTTGATACGAAAGACATAAAATCGCCTACTTATCATAACACGCAGGCAAATCCCGATCACCAGACCCCCACTCAGCTTTTGTCTGTGCTTTCTTCTACTTCAAGAGAGAGAGAGAGAGAGAGAGAGAGAGAAAGAGAGCGAGGGAAGGGGGAGAGGGAGAGAAGCCATGTAAAAATTCATGCACTGCCGTCACTGGCCTTTAGAAAGGGTAGAGATTTTCTCACATCCGCAACAGAGGAATGTCATGTCAATTGTTTGGATGAGATTTCTCGTTCCATTCCGCGTGTCATGTATAACACCACACAGACACCAGAGAATCCTGGCAGCTGACAACTCACTCTGATCTGTCCCATGGTAGGATATTAATAATAATAATAATAATCCTTGCATTTGATGTAGCGCTTTTTACACCTTATCGTCGTCTCAAAGCGCTTCACAGGATATACTGCCAAGTGAATTGACTGTTTATTTGCGGGCGAAACGCGGCAGCCTGAAAGCGCTTTCAAAGCGGTCGAGCGCTCCGAGACGCCACTCAGCGTGGAGGGCTATAAATCCAAGTTGTCGTTGCCGTATGTCTCGAAGACGGGCCTTGAACGAGGGAGGGAGGGAGGGAGGGAGGGAGTGAGCGAAGGAGCGAGCGGGTTTGGGATAAGACTAACCCTCAAAACGTTTCACTGGATATACTGCATTTTGGGGGCAAAATTCTTGCTCCACGACTGGTTTGTGGGACACTGCTGTGCACAACCGGTTGCGGTGTATCGCCCACAAAAACACACAGCCAGTCCACCTACGTCACAGTGTATCCTCTTAAGTGCTTTGAGACGCCTCGACGAACGGATAAGGCGTTATATCAAATGCAGAGACAGTCATTATTATTTTTGTTGTTATTATTATTACGAGAAGTCATCAAAAGTCAGAACCGTTCCGGGATCCAATTGCCATGGGCGAGATTCACAAACTGCTGAGGGTGTGTGCGTGCGTGTGTGTGCGTGTGTGTGCCTGTGCGTGTGTGTGTGCGCACGTGTGTGTGCATGAGGGCTGTTGCTGGGTGCAGTGACAGAGATAGAGAACCTCAATGAAATGAAGAGATAATGAGAGCGTCTGTGTCTGTGCTCCATAAGCCTGTGGTAATGAGATTTGACTGGATTTACACGGGCTCAGCTTTAAGTTGGATTCAGGTCACAATTATTCCAAGTGATCCTGGGCACATTTGTTCCTATTCCCCCCTCCCCGACGACCAGTTTACATCCCGTTTAATAACGACAATGCCTCGCTTCAGTCTCTCAGAGATGCTTTGAACTAAAACCGCTCTCTCTTTCTCTTTCTCTCTCTGGCGTTTAATCATTTTAATGGTGCACTATAGAACAAGAATAATAATCTTAATAATTCAATATGAATAATTTAATAATTCATTGTTACATTTGACATAGCGCCTTATCACGTCGTTGAGATGTCTCAAAGCGCCTTGCAGAATAGGTAATAATAATATTAATAATAATAATATTAATCATCCTTGTATTTGATATCGCGCTTTTCACGTCTTCTAGACGTCTCAAAGCGCTTTGCAGAATACATGTGCATTGACTGTACATTTTGCAGGGCAAAACCTTGGACAAGTTTCCTTCTGCCACACCCCGCTTGTTTACCTAGCAGTAAGAAGGAACCCAGTTATTAGTCGATCGGTGGATCATTTTGCAGGGGTAAAAAAAAACGCTCACTCAACCCACGACTGCTTGTGGGACACTGCTGTGCGAAACTGGCTGCCGCGTGGCACCCCACAAAATACACAGTCAATTCACTTTATAGTACAGTATATACTGCGAAACGCTTTGAGGCGTTTCAATGACATGATAAGGCACGATATCAAACGACATTCTTCTTATTATTATTTCAGGACAGACACCAGGAAGTGTTTCTTTACCCAACAACAACAATAAAATTACATTTACAAAGCGCCTTTCGCGTCGGGAGAACAGTCAGCAAGGGAGAGGGGCAGGGCAGGAGGGAGGAGCAGGAGAGAGTTAGGAAGGGAGGGAGAGAGTTGGGAGGGCAGCAGAAGGCACGGTCTGTAGACCGGTGTTGAAGTTAGGTGAGGGAGCGAGGCGAAGGGACTGTGTGATGGAGTTCCAGAGTGCGGGGGGGGGGGGGGGGGGCTGAAAGTCCATCTACCGATGGTAGGGTGTGTCGAGAGGGGGACATGGAGCAGGCCGAAGCCCGCTGAACGGAGTGGGTGGGGAGATTCATAGCGCGATAGCAGGTTGGAGAAGTGGTGATGGGGGGAGGTGGGGGGGAGTGACAAGGCTGTGAATAGTTACAGGCAATTAATAACTGGAGCAGAGATTGCCAGGTAAGGGGGGGTGGTTGGAAGCCACTGAGACACATTTATAAAGCAGCTCAATGCTGTGATTCGATGGGCTGGGTGGGAGGGGTGAGAGGTGACAGGGTTGGGGTGGGTGAGATCAGGGTCGATCTCGGGAGCATCTCGCACTGAAATCTGAAATGCGAAGCGGGGAGATGAAATCTGCGGCTTTAATAATTATACACGGATAAAAGCGAAGTGGGAGAAACAATTAGAAATCAGTCCTGTTGGGAATCACTGGGAGGCCAGGCCGAGTGAATAATAACAGTGGGGAGGTTTCCACAAGGACTGGAGTCTGCCCTTCTTGATTTTAAGTGCAGCGAGTTGGAGGAAATTATTCATGATATAATTTATGCCGGGCTGAACTTTCGGCATTACATTTTAACAAGCTTAATAACCGCGCCTTTGTCTGCCGCGGTGATCAAACTGTGTTTGCTTTAAGGTGGTTTAACAAGTGTCAGAGCGAGAGAGAGAGAGAGAGAGAAAGAGAAAATGGGAAGCCCCCCCACAGGCCTCCAATCCCAAACTAAACTGGAGTCCCGTAGCGTATTGGATAGAGCACTCGCCTCGCAAGCGAGAGTGCGAGAGCACGCCCGAGCAGGACGAAAGCTTAGGCAAGATTCCTTACTCCACACCCCACCATTTACCAAGCCGTAAGTAGGAACACTATTGTTCAACTATGCTTGCTAAGGGTAATAAAGCGCTTCACAGAATATACTACAAAGTGAATTGACTGTATATTTGTGGGCGAAACGTGACTGGCAATTGCACACAGCAGCGCCCCCACAAACAGTCGTGGATTGAAACCAATTTATTATAATAGGTTTTTTTTTGGGTGGGACGGAGTATTATTAGGTATGTGTGTGTGGAGTAAGGAAACTTGCCCAAGGTTTCATCCTGACCTACGTATCCACTAAACGTAGCAGTCCCGCAGAGCACTTTGAGACACTCTTCCCACCAGGGTTCGGAGGGAGTCTCGAGAGATGAAAGGGAGGCAGGGTGGGCAATGCCAATTCCCTTCAACGTCAAAACAATACCAACCGCAAACATCAATTAACCTTTGTGAACCAGATCCCTTCCTCCTCCATCACAATGCTAAGCCCCCTGCACGTAGAAAACAGTCTGTCAGTTTCAATCGTTCATCACATTGACCCTAACCATGTTTTGTGCCTACGAGAGTTGTTTTCTTGTTGGTTTATTTGCTATTGTAGCTCAAACCATACCTAGGGAGAGGGAGGTAGGAAGGGAGGGAGGGAGGGAGGGAGGGAGGGAGGGAGGGAGGGAGGGAGGGAGGGAGGGAGGGAGGTGGAAGAGGGGGGTAGGGGGAGGGGGGGCTTGGTGAGGTGGGGTGAATGAATAAGAAAGAAAATGATCATTGATGTCTGTCAGAAACCCAACAGCGAAGCTTTGAAAGAAATCCTGCCGAACTTGTGAAGCAAAAATGACAGGTCAAACAAACGTCAAGGTATTGTGTGAGAAGATTGAAACGGTACTGAGTGGTTGTTCGGCTTCATTCTGCAGGCGAGTGAAAAGAAAGCTCTCAAGGTAAAAAGGTTGGTGAAACGCAATGCTGGTATGTGTCAAACCATTTTCTTTTCTCCAAGGCTCGAAGAATTAATGAGAAATTCGCCCACGCACACACACAAAAAAAACCCCACACAGTCTCCCCACTTCACAGCAAATCCTGTGAAGCTCTTTGAGACGTCTCTCTCTCTCTCCCACTCCCTCTCTCTCACTCTTCCCCACCCCACGTGAAAGGCGCTGTACAAAATGTGAGGATTATTATTTTTTATTAGAAGAGCTTCTGTAGCTCAGTGGAAATTGGTCATCTCAATCCACGACTGTTCGTGGGGGACGCTGCTGTGCGCAATTGGCTGCCGCGTTTCTCCCACAAATATACAGTCAATTCACTTTACAGTGTATGCTGTGAAGCGCTTTGAGACGTCGATAAGATGTGAAAAGCCCTATCTCAAATGCAAGGATCATTATATTATTATTATTACCAAGTGCGCAGTCACTACAGTTCACAGTAAAAGTGGAATGCTTCAAGATGCCCTCTCGAAGTATATTGAGGCATCAGCTCGGACTATACGGGCTGCAAAGTCTCCAGTGTGGGGGATTGAATCCCCAACCTTCTGAATACAGCTACCACTGAGCCACAGGCTGACGCACCAGATGACTGCATAACAATCAGATCATCTCCAATCTATTTTATTTGGCAAGGCGCATGTCAAGACGTTTATTTCACACGAAATGCGCTGATCAAATGCAGCTTATTATTCCGGCAAGGGAAACGCAATGATCTACTCTGACTCTTTATCATATTTTGATTAAAAATAAATCATTAAAAAAAATCAAACAAGAGCGAAGATTAAAATAGGTTTTGAAAGGAGAGTTTTTGAAAGCGGACAGTAAGGTGTGCGTGTGTGAGTGGGAGAGAAAGAGAGACTGAGGAGTTTCAGATAGTGGGACTAATTTAAAGTACTGTACTAATTTAAAGTCCCCCATTCCCTCCTTGACTGAGGGAGGAGGTGGTGGGGGAAGAAGAAGATTACATAGAGTAGCACTAAAGTCCTATGAAGACATCACCTTGATGTGCAAGGTGCATATTAAGTATATTGTTAAGAAAAAAAATGGTATCAGAGATGGCGTTTGCTTGCTATTTAGTCATTCAATCCAACCCAAGTCTGAATTTTCACATATTCTATTATCTGCATAAGTAAAGTTATATTCAGCAAATTTGTTATTTGACCAATACTCCACAGGACTCAAGCGGAGTCTTGTAGTGTAGGGCAGGACAAGTTTTCGGGATTATGGGGAGAGAGCTGGGCAGTGGGATTAATTTGAATAGCTCTTTTCAAAGAGATGGCACAGACTCAATGGGTAAAATGGCCTCCTTTTGTGCTGTAAAATTCTATGATTCTAGTGGTTAGAGCACTCGCCTTGCAAGTGAGAGAACCCAGCTTCAATTCCTGGGTAGGGAGAAATTTGAGGTAAAAAATAGCTAATTTGGCCACCCAATCCACACCCAAATCCACGTTTGTTGGCACCGCTATACATAATCGGCTGCCTCTTTCAACACAAAATACAGTCACTCCACTTCCATCTTCCGGATATCATCTGGAAGTGAAAGGCACTATACAAATGTAATTTTGTTGTTGTTTCTTGTTGTTTGCAATATATCCTGTGAGACGTCTCAATAACGTGATAGGGCTATCAAACTATCAAATGCAAGGATTAGTATGATTGTAATTATTATTATGAAATAGGGTTGAATTTAAGGAACCGCTCAGTGCTGTGATGGAAGGAGAGTTGAACAAGGATTTCCACACAAAGCTCTCTGTGCCACGTCGACACAGAGCGATGGATTATCCTATCAAGGTTCTCTTCTAACAAGGCTACCAGTCAAACCTCAGGAGGTTGAAGTCATTAGCAGATGTCACCCTTCCCTCCCCACCTTCCCCCCCCCCTTCCTCCCCCCCACTCCTACATGTTTCATTCATCGCAGCTCGTTACCCTAGGCTAGCCTCCCTCGCTCACTCGCCCTTCACATCCAAGCAACTCATTTGTCGAAGAGATCACAATAGGAAAAATGCTGGTAACTTTTGATGACTTTCGCTGTAGCTCTGTGACGGAGGCTCAATTAACGGTGCCGGGAATTAACTGCTGCCTTCAAGCTTAGACCTTCGTTCCACATGTTGCAACAGGGCAGGATTCAGCACCACAAGTTACTGGAGAGCTCCATACCCCCACCGCCAACTGTTTAATCACACCACAGGAAGTTTGTGTCTGACACGATGGGCCAAATGGCCTCCTTTTGTGCTGCAAAATTCTATTCTACTGGTTAGAGCACTTGCAGGTTCTGTGAGAGAAGTGAGAGAACCCGGCTTCGATTCGTGGGTAGGGAGAAATCTTAAATTACGTTTACCTTACTCCACATTCCTGTTTACCCAGGAGTAAGTAGAAATCTGGTTGTCAATTGACTGGCGGACTGCTTTCTGGTGGGGTAAAATCCCTTTAAAAAATAGCTAATTTGGCCGCCCAATCCACATCCAAATCCATGTTTGTTGGCACTGCTGTACACAATTGGCTGCCGTTTTCAACACAAAATACAATCATTCCACTTCCAGTTCCTTGGGATTCATCTGGAAGTGAAAGGCGCAATACAAATATAATTTTGTTGTTGTTCTTGTTGTTTGCAGTATATCCTGTGAGACGTCTCAATAACGTGATAGGGCTATCAAACTATCAAATGCAAGGATTAGTATGATTGAAATTATTATTATTAAATAGGGTTGAATTTAAGAAACCGCTCAGTGCTGTGATGGAAGGAGAGTTGGACAAGAATTTCCACACAAAGCTCTCTGTGCCACGTCGACACAGAACGATGGATTATCCTATCAAGGTTCTCTTCTAACAAGGCTACCAGTCAAACCTCGGGAGATTGGAGTCATTAGCAGAAGTCACCCTATCCCACCCTCCCCCCCACCCCCACACTCAATCATGTTTCATTCATCGCAGCTCGTTACCCTAGGCTAGCCTTCCTCGCTCGCTCGCCTTTCACATCTAAGCAACTCATTTGTCGAAGGCATTACAATAGGGAAAATGCTGGTAACTTTTGATGACTTTCGCTGCAGCTCTGTGACGGAGGCTCAATTAACGGTGCCCGGAACTAACTGTTGACTTCAAGCTTAGACCTTTGTTCCACACGTTGCAACAGGGCAGGATTCAGCACCACAAGTTACTGGAGAGCTCCATACCCCCCCACCCACCCACTGTTTGAATCACACCACAGTAACCTTATGTCTGCTCTTGCTCTTTGAAAAGAGCAACTCGATCCCACTACCCAGCTCTCTCCCTATGGCCTAACAGATCTATTCTCCTTAAATAAAGATCTAATTTTCTTTTAAAAGCTGTTATCGAATCAGCTTCCACCACCTTTTCAGGCAACGCATTCCAGATTCAAGCAACCCGCTGAGTGAAAACATTCCTCCTCAGCTCCCCTCTGCTTCGTTTTGAAACTATTTTAAATCTGTGACCACGAGTCACAGATTCTCCCACCAGTGGAAACAGTTTTTCCTTATTCACCCTGTTGAATCATGATTTTATAAACCTCTATTAGGCCTCCTCTCAACCTTCTCTGTTCTAAAGAGAATAACCCTAGCCTTTCCTCATAACTAAAGTCCCTCAATCCTGGTGCCGTTCTAGTAAACCTTCTTTGCACCCTTTCTAATGCCTCAACATCCTTTCCATAGTGTGGTGACCAGAATTGGATACAGTACTCCAGCTGAGGCCTAACCAAAGTTTTATAGAGGTTAGTCAGCACTTCCTGACTTTAAAGCACTACCCCTATCTTTAAAGCCTAGTATCCCATATGCCTTCTGAATGGCTTTGTCTATCTGTCCTGCCACCTTCAAAGTCACTAACACAAATCCCCAGGTCTCTCTGTTCCCTCATACCCCTTAAAATTGTACTTTCTAGCCTATATTGCCTCCCCTCATTTCTTCTCCCAAAATGCATCACCTCACACTTCTCTGCATTAAACTTCATCTGCCATGTATCTGCCCACTTTACCATTTTATCTATATCTTCTTGCAGATGGTTACTATCCTCCTCACCATTTACTATTTCTCCCTAACTTAGTATCATCTGCAAACTTGGAAACTGTGCTCCTACACCCAAGTCCAGATCATTATATATATTAAAAAGAGCAGTGGTCCCAAAACCAATCCCTGGGGGACACCACTGCACACTTCCCTCCAATCTGAAAAACAGCTGCTCACCACAACTCTCTGCTTTCTGTCTTGCTGCCAGTTGTGGATCCACGCTGCCACTGTCCCTTTAACACCGTGGGCCTCTACTTTCCTAATAAGCCTCTCATGCGGCACTTTGTCAAATGCCTTTTGAAAGTCCATGTAAACTACATCAACTGCGCTACCCTCGTCTACCCATTCCGTTACATCATCGAAAAATACTATCAGATTTGTAAGGCAAGATTTGCCTTTAACAAATCCATGCTGGCTATCCTTTATTAGCCTATATCTTTCTAAGTGAACGTGCACACAAGCACAAAAGGAAATGTTTTTTCCACAGCAGAGAGCTATGATCACCACCAGTTACATTGTGACATCTAAACCAACTAAGCCTCTCTCAGGCTCAGTTTTCTCAATGTGACTTAATGATTTGGCATCAATCAATCAAGCTTTGTGCATCTCACTGTCCAATATAAGAGCAAACCCGGTGATTAAATCAAGCGTGAGATCTATATTCGAATCCAGGCAGGTCACGGCAAAACCTTGGGCAAGTTTTCTTACTCCACACATACACATACGCCTAATAATAATCCCTCCAAAAAAAATTACAGTAATAAAATTGGTCATTTCAATCCACGACTGTTTGTGGAGACGCAGCTGCCGTGTTTCGCCAATAAATATATACAGTCAATTCAATTCACTTGGCAGTATATTCTGTGAAGCACTTTGAGACATCTAGAAAGACATGAAAAGCGCTATATCAAGCATCATTAGTATTATTATTATGGAGTAAACTGTCTACAGTTGAAGAAATGAAACACAAACATCGAGAAGCATCAAAATGGCTAACAAGCGAGAGTGAGGAGGGGGTTGGGGGATAGGGGGAACAGGGGGAGGAAGGTGGGAAGGAGCGGGGCAGGAGACTGGAGGGGAGGGAGGCAGATTATGTCGAGTGAAGTGAATCTGCAAATTGTGTTGGAAACAGAGATAAAAGGATCAGCAAGTGAAGTGAGAAGTAAACACCCAGGGGAGGCTCTGATGTTTGCAAAGCTCAGGGCCAAAGCAATAACGCAGCTTCAAAGGGGCAAGCTTGAAGAGACGAGTTTCACACACAAGCCACAAAACCTTAGGAAGCGAGAGAACCCGTGTTCGATTCCCGGACGTGTCGGGGCGAAAACCTCAGGCGAGTTTCCTTGCTCCGCACACACCGGCGCCTCTGTTTACCACAAATATATACAGTCAATTCACTTTACAGTATATTCTGTGAAGCGCTTTGGGACGTCGATAAGATGCGGAAAGCGCTATATCAAATGCAAGGATTGACTTGTGGGCGAAACACGGCAGCCAAATACGCACAGCAGCGTCCCCACTAAGTCAGGGATTGAAATAAACCTGTGTGTGGAGTAAGGAAACTTGAGCAAGGTTTCTGCCTGGATTCGAACATAGGTCTCATGCTTGTAAGGCGAGTGCTCCAACCACTGAGCTCCACAAATATCAAATGAAACGATTATTATTATTATCTCTGTGCTCGAGGCTAAAGGACCAAAGGCTTCTCTACTCTCTAACACAGCAAACAGGAGGAGGTTGTTCAACCCACTCTGGGCCGCTCTACGTCCAAACCAAACAGCGGTGGATCAGTTCCCACCCGGTCAAGAAAGAGAGGCAGAGACACAGGGAGGAGTTTTGGGCACGGTCGAACGATTTTATTCACATCACGTCGGTAACCGGACAGCTCTGAAAGAAGAAAGGAAGGAAGGAAAGAAAGAAGGAAGGAAGGTTGGAAAGAAGGAGAGACACAGAAGAGGAAGGGAGGAAAGGGGAAGGGGAGGGGGGGGGGGGGGGGGGGGGGGAGAAAGTAAATCCGTGCTGGGATGAGAGGTTGGGAGGCCTCTGCTTTCTGGCCCACCTCAATGATAACCTGCAGCAAAAATAAAAAGATTTTGTTTTTAAAAAAAACACACACTTTAGCACAGCTCATGCATAGCTCCTGATGCAGCCCCCCCCCCCCCACCCCATCCCCCCACCCCCATCACCGAACATGCTGTGGTGGGGAGGGAGAGGGGCCGGGTGGGTGTGGGGGGGTGGGATGGAGAGGCAGATGTTAAACAGCAGCGAGAGAGAGAGAGAGAGAGAGAGAGAGACAGAGAGCGGAGTCATGAGCTAGCTCCATCCAAAGCAAATAGCACAAGTCAAAGAGCAGCGACAATATTGCATCCGAAGAACAACAACACAGTTGGGAGCAAAGTTTTGCACTCTTGTTCCTCCTCCTCGCCTCAAGGTTAGGCTCCGCTGGTGATTGATACAAGCCACGAAACGCAGCAGAGGTGAACAGCACACCGCCTTCTACACAGAGAGCCAACGCAATGCCAACAAACTGAACACAAAGTGCCTGCTGCAAAACTGTGACTGTGACAGCGATTAGCTAAAGAGGGGAATTGGATAAATGTACACAAGGGGATCAAAGTAAAGGGGGGGGTGGGGGGATTAGGGAATGGGATTAGAGTAAGAGAGTTCCAATGGCAATCGAGCACTGGCGCACAGAACGAGTAAAGGGAAATTGGATTAGAGTAGAGAGCTCAAGTGGGGGGGGGGGGGGGGGTGAAGGGGTGTGCATGGACGCGATGGGCTGAATGGCCTCCTTCTGCAAAACTGGCTGTTTGCAAAGTGTCTCTCTCTCTCTCTCGCTCTCTCTCCGCCCGCCCATCAACGGCGCCTTTCTGTCAGCTCACACTCTCGTCGCTTTTGACATTTGCCGGTGGCAATCGTGATTGATCCGCTCATATATATTCTCACTGATCCACTCAACAACCAGTCACCGTAACCAATAGCTTCGGCAGCCGGAGCGAGAGCCTAGACCTCTCAGCCAGCCAATACTCCCAACAACACTGGTCCAACCACCACAACAACAACACTATATATTTATCACAGAGTGACTTTCGCGTCGGGAGGACATCCCGAGGTGCTTTAACAATCATGGGCTTGGCCTCTGAGCTGGGGATTGGAGAGGGGAAGCGATGTCCGATGGATGGGGCCATCAAAGAGGGGGGAGATCTTGAACGATGACAACAAAGGCTTGACCCAACTGAAACTGGTTCCGAAACAAACATATCAACGCTTTGCCTTGGTTACGACACCAAAATCCATCGCTGGCCTGTGTCCCACGCTCCCACATCCCCCAGTCCCCGCCCAGACCCACCACAGTCTCCAAACATACCTCACAAGACTTTGGATGAAGCAATGAAAGACAAATGTGTGTGTGTGTGGGAGAGTGAGTGTGAGAGAGAGATGATCAAACCTTTGCTCCCCCTCCCCACCCACTCCTGAACGGAATAAAACATGAGACACACGCACACACACCACACACGACACAAACCTGTCGAGATCTTGTCCAGGGCTCTGTCCTCGCGACGAGTTTCCCTGGTGGGGGAGCCTGGGGTTTCGCTCCCCAAAACTGCAAAAGGCAGAAAACAAGCCAGTGGTCACCGTTTGTCTCTTTATCCAGCAGTGCTGTTGGGGTTGGGGGGGGTGGTGGGGGGGGTGGGAGCGAAGAGGGGCGATGGGAGATGGGAGGGACTGAGGCAGGCGAGGGAGGTCACCCTTGAACATCAACCAAACAGGCGGGGACAAACAGCTCAACATCTCATCCGACGCAACGCTCCTGTTGAGAGTTGTTAAAAGGGAGCGTATCAACCTTGCCCCCATCCCCTCCCCACCCTCCGCCCGTCTCTCCACTCCCACTCCCCACCCCCACCAGCGTTCAAATCCCATCTAAAGACCTTCCTCTTGGATCGCGCTTACAGTCACCCCCCCCCCCTCCTTCTCCCCCCCTCCTTCTCCCCACACTCTCGCTTCCCACCCCGGCTCTGTGTCGTGTGTCAGACTCCGCCATTGCCGCGCACTCCGGGGCGCTACACCGCGCGGAGGGCGCAACATATAAATGCAAGTTGTCGTTGTTTGCTGACATACCCGTCCCCTCTCCTTGTTGTACACTCTCGTTGCTCTTCACAGCCGGTGTCTGTTCCTCCTGGCTGGAGTGACTACCCTCGGACTCGCTCTCACTCTCGCTGGATACAACTGGAGCGGAGAGAAGGCAGGGGTACGCGGGGGGGGAGGGGAGAGGGGAGCGGAGGGGAGGGGGAGGGGGAGAGTGTGTCAATCTCATCATCTTTACATGTGACTCTTTCCCGTCGGGAGGACGTCTCAAAACTCCCCAAGGAATTCAAGCCCAGTTTAATGCCTCCAACAATAATAATAAGAATCCTTGCATTCGATACAGCGCTTGTCACATCTTATCAACGTCTCAAAGCGCTTCACAGAATATACTGCAAAGTGAATCGACTGTGTAATATTTGAGGGCGAAACGCGGCAGCCAATTGCGCACAGCGGAGTCCCCCACAAACACACTCGTGGATTGAAAATGTGCGCGGGCGAAACAATACGGAGGCTCTCTCTTTCCCCCAACCTCCCCGCCCCCTCCCCCCAGCGCCGCACTGGAAATCCAGTCTCGACTGTGAGCTCAAATCCCACAACCTCCTGATTCAAGAGTGAGAGAGAGAGTGAGAAAGAGAGAGAGAGCTGCTACAGACCGAGCCAGAGGCTGACAAAAACTGTAGCCAAGAAAGAGAGAGAGACACACACACACAACACACACACACACAAAACACACACACACACAGAAATAGGACGCAACAAAAGGGGTTTGGCGGAAACGGATTTGGGAGCTGCTGCTGCCGTTTGCTGTAATGTTTGCTGTAATTTGAGGCTTGGGTGGTTTCAGAATGATTTGCGGTAACTAGGCAACTGGATCCCATTAAGCCATCAATACTGACGCTGCCCGTCTTCAACTGTTGAGCACAATGACTGAACAGTCTGACTTGTCCTTCCCCCCACCTAACCACCCCTTCCCCCCACCTAACCACCCCCCCCCCCCCCCCCCCAACCACCCCCCACCCCCGTCGGACACCCACCCCACCTCTCCGCAGCGCCCCCCCCCCCCAACCGCACCCCAACCCACACTCCCAACCAAACAAATAATGCGAATAACTGATTGCATTTTCGAGGTGTTTTCAAGTGCTTCACTGAACACACCGTAAAGCGTATGCATCAGGATCAGCTATTTCTCTCATTAGCAGAACCATTAAAAAAAATCTAAGTTGTTTCAATCCGTGGCTGTGTTTTTTGTGGGGGGGGGGACGGGGGGAGGCGGGGACACGCCGATGTGCGCAATAGGCTGCCGCGTTTCACCCGCATACATGCGGTCGATTCAATCTGCAGTTTATTCTGTGCAGGGCTTCAAGAAGTCTAGAGGACATGAAAAGCGCTTTATCAAATGAAAGGATTATTATTATTGTTATTCACAGTAAATGTCCCCCTCTCTCCCCCTCTCTCTTTTTTTGCTGGTGGCATCCTCCCGACGCGAACGGCGCTCTGCGAATGTAACGTCGGCGCCGCTGTTGTTAAAAGAGTCCCCCGAGCCAAGCTGAGAACTCCTGGATCCCACACACACGTGGAAATCTCAGAGGTAGATTGTCGGAAAGGAAAGGCATTTCTCTCTCCCTGAAGCTTAACTAATTCCAGAACGTGTTTGGCATAAGATTGGCAAGTACCAAGGCTTGGGTGGGGAGTGAGGGAGGGAGGGAGGGAGGGAGGAAGGGGAGAGAGAAACCAGAGGGTGTGTTAGGAGTGCACACACACACACACACACACACACACACTTGTATTATGCACACTCCAACACAGACACGCACGCAAACAGACACACACAGACGCACGCGCACACAGACAAATGCACTGTATTGTTTTACACACACGTACAGACACACACACAGAGATTCGCACACATGCGAACACACACGCACGCACACGCACGCACATGTGCATGGGGCTCATTAGCATTAATTAGTGCGGCAGCAGCTTCTCCCAGCCACTTGCAGGCTGTCGACTCCACCAGCGGTGATCTGACCCTCTTTGCCGTGCCCTCCGGCACCCGCTAATAGATCTGAATAAAAATGTTGATTTAAATGCGTGGGAATAACAAACACACACACACACACACACACACCCACACCAGAGGCAGTCAGCAGCAACGCAGAGCTAAAAAGCTCTATAGTGTTGACGCAAAATGAATCGCTGTAGAATTAAATACTACGGAAAATAAATCATCCTCGCTTCCGAAATGTCTCCTTCCACGTCGGAAGCCCGTGGGTCTCACAGGATTTCACTGACAAAGTGTTTCGCAGCCTTTCCCCACCGCTCGGTCACAAGTGTGTGCGCACACAATGCACACACGCGCGCACACACGCAAAGCACATACGTACAGAAAACACGTAGAAGCAGGTCTGTAGGGGGGAGAGCAGGGGAGTGGGATTGATTTGGACAGGACAGACACGGTGGGCAGAATGGCCTCCTTCTGTGCCGTGTAATTCTATGAAGCACGCAAAGCACTCTCGCACACGCACACACTCACATATACACACACACACATACGCAGGCACTCACATACATACGCACACACACAGTCACACACACAACAACACACATAGGCATTCACACACAATACATACACGCACTGGCACTCACATACACACACACACACACACACAAAGCACATACACGCAGGCACTTACACACAGGCACCCACATACACACGCACACTACTCACACACACACACATAGGCACTCACACACACACACACACGTGAGAAACAGTGTTAGTAGCAAAGTGCTTTGGAGCAGTGGGATATGATGGCTGGAGCAGTCTTTTCTGACCTCACTCTAATAAACAGTGGACAACAAACGCCATGAATGGTTTGCTGGGATCGATCAACACCATTTTACTGCAAACCAGATAATATGCCTCGCAGTCAAAACACGGACGCCAGCGCAAACCACTTGCGTTTTCCTCTACCTGTCCCCGTTCTCTGACTCTCTCCCTTTCTCTACCTCTTTCCCTGGCTCTGTCTCGTTCAAGCACGCTGTTCCCCGATCACTCTCACGCTCCCCCACTCTCGAAACACCACTTGTCCTAACGCCACGACTTAATGCAGCGTTGGTTGTACTAATGCTGTAATCTCGGACTGGAATCGGGAAAATGTCTTACTTCTGAGATGAGGGCAAGGTTTTAAACTCTTCATACGTATATATATAGTATATAAAATATATTTACATATATAAATGTATATACACATATATAAAATATATATACACACAAGCACACAGGGTGATAATAATAATCCTTGCATTTGATGTAGCGCTTTTCATATCTTATCGATGTCTCAAAGCGCTTCACAGAATATACTGTAAAGTGAATGGACTGTATATTTGTGGGCGACCTCTGTCCCCCGCAAACAGTCATGGATTGAAAATGACCAATTTCTATTATTGTGGGTTTTTGGGGGGGATTATTATTATCAGGCGTGTGTGTGTGTGTGCGTGTGCGTGTGTGCGGGGTAAGGAAACTTGACCGAAGTTTTGCCCTGACCTGCTTGGATTTGAAACGCAGGTCTCACGCTTGTCAGGCGTGTGCTCTAACCACTGAGCTACAGGAGCTCCACAAAGTCAAAAAGCCGTGATAGAACTGTATTACAATGTCTAATAAGACTTAAGGGATGTTATGATATTTCAGATAATAGGGTAGATATCACAAATTTGTTCATATATCTGTACTGTATATATTATATAGAAAAACGCACATCTTATTGTCTCGATTAGTCACACAATCTGTTGCTTGGATCCTAACCTAATCTGAACCTCGGCAGGATTTCAGATCATTATTTATTAGCTGGGATATTCTGGGCAAGAAGTAAAATCTGAAATCCAATTCATCTTTCCCCTGCAGATGGAAATTGCTTATCTGTGACGCGAAGCCTTTAAATCAAGCAGTCGGCGCTGTTTTACAGCCTCGCATTATTATTATTAATGATATTGCATTTCCCCCGACATCTGAAAGCACCTCGCGCAAGTTCGTTGCAAACAACAACAACAAATTACATTTATAAAGCGCCTTTCACGTCGGGAGGACGTCCCAAGGCGCTGCACAGGAGGCGTGTGACCCGAGCTGGGAGGGGAGTGTTTGGGAAGGGGTGAAACACGAAGGGGAGGTCGAAAAATTCGGGGTGGAACAAAAGGCACGGTCGAAGAGGAAAGTCTTCAAACCGGCCTTGAAAGAGGAAAGGGAAGAGACGAAACGGAGGGATTGAGGGATGGCATTCCATAGGGTGGGAGCGGAGAAACTGAAGGCCCGGCCTCCGATGGTGGGGCGGTTCGGGCGGGGGGCTTGGAGCAGGACAAGTCCTGTTGAACGGAGGGTCCGGGTGGACTTGTAGGAGGAAAGTAGATCGGTTAAATAGGACGGGGCAAGGCCGTGTAAGTGTAGTGACCGAGCGTTATTGGAAGTAAACGGCCGCAAGTCAATCGGAATTCCTGTCGCGCGGTGATTGTAGAGCGCTCGGGTGCGGATTCCCGGACGGCTCGAAACTCTTCACAGCAAACTTCCGCACTCGACGCACTCCGGTTTTAACCGCGCAGCAAGTAGGAACTCGGCCGTATGTTAACTGGTGGAGCGCTTTCCGGGAGTCACAATCCCTCAATTACAGAAAAATTGGTCAATCAACCCCCCCCCCCCACCAACACCCCCGCTCGACTGTTTGTGGGACACACTGCTGTGTGCAATCGGCTGCCGTGTTTCGCCCAGAGTACACACTGAATCCACTATATAATCCATCATGTCAAGTGCTTTGAGACATCTTGACGGAGCCGATAAGGTGCTGTACCAAATATAAGTATTGCGTTATTACTAATATAATAATTTGCAGACAGTGACATCCTGCCAGTATCTTATCTACTGTAAGGTCGCACTTGTCTGCCTGCCTCCGGCTAACTCGGATTCAGAGAGTGAGCGAGCGAGCGAGAGAAAATATAAAGAGGGAAAAACAATTGAATTAATTTAATGGAATAGACGCACAGTGAGTGGTTCAGGGATGGGATGTTTTGATCTACCTTCTGCAGTATTAAAAAGATAACCCCAAGATCGCTTCGAAAAATTCAGTGCCCGCCGAGGGAATTATAACGTTTCTTCATCGTCAGAAACCACTGCGTCTGACATCAAACTCGCTGAGTCCGCGTCTGTGTTCACTGCCTCCGACTCATGTGGAAACCCGTGACTGCACGTGAATCCCCGAACACAAACACTCACGCACGCACTCACTTTCACTCACGAATATTGAGTGTGGGCCAAATTTCCTTACTCCACGCGCCGAATGATAATAATCCCTCCAAAACAAAAATCACAATAATATAAAAACCGGTCATTTCAACCCACGACTGTTCGTGGGGGGTGGGCGCTGCCGTGCGCAATCGCCTTCCGCGTCACGCCCACAAATACACAGTCAATTCACTTCAGTGTATTCCGTGAAGCACTTTGGGACGTCAATAAGATTTGGGACGTGAAAAGCGCTAGATCAAATGCAAGGATTATTATTATTACATTCTGCGAAGCGCTCTGAGACGTCCAGAAGATGTGACAAGCGCTGTATCAAATGCAAAGATTATTATTATTCCTATTACATTCTCTCCACTGGCTTGTTGTGTGTTAATACTGACAGTTGCTCCTTGCGCAAGGTCCTGATTTTCGGTCTCAGCCACTTAATAAAACCCTGGGATTAGTCTCCACCTCAAAGCATTGCCTCGCTCTCTAATCAGCCAGCGAAACACAGCTCCCCCCTCTGCGGCACACGATAAAATCTAATCCAGCGTCTGAAGCCAAGACCTTCCTTCCAAAGCCATAAAAATAATCGAATCCCCAAGACTGTTTGAACCCAAGACTCGTGGGATTTCAAACACTCTGCAGCCTCCACCTCCCCACTTCACTGCCCCCCCCCCCCCCCCCACCCACCGCTCAACAACAATCATCACTTCCATCAATCACCACTTACATTTTCCACAGAGCCTTTCACGTCGGGAGGACGTCCCAAGGCGCTGAACACCCGAACACACGCCCGCCAACTCACTCATTGCTCTTTGGATCTCCATCCCACAGCTCCCCCACCCCCACCTCACCCCCACTCCCCTTAAAGGTCTGATTTTACACCTAGCTTTTGGACTACCCTTTCAGACACCTATTTATACTGATATAAACATTGTACGCATCCCGGTGGGTAGCCAGACAGAGCTCGCAATGGCCAAGCTGTGCGTTTTCGGATCTTTTAAGACTCCAGCGATTTCCCCCAACACACAACTCTGGGCTTTCCCCCCCAACCTACCCGCCCCCACCACTCCGCTCAGCAGGCTCTGGCCTGCTCCATATCCCCCACCATTGGCGGGCGAGCCTGTAGCCACTCTGCCCCACCCCAACCTCTGGAACTCCATCACACAGTCCCTCCGCCTCCCCAACCCCCCTCCCCCCCCACCCGCCACCCCCACCCACCCCTCCCCACCTCCCTGACCTCCTTCAAGTCTTGCCTCAAGACCTTCCTCTTCAACAGACCCTTCGGCAACTGCTAATCCCCTTCCTTCCTTCCCTCCCTCCCTCCCCTCCACCTTTCCCCAACTTGGGTCTCAAGCAGTGACTGTCCAGCACCTTGGAACGTTGTCCTGACGTGAAACTCGCTACACAAGTGTAATCGTTGTATCAAATGCGAGGATTATTATTTATTCATCTTAATATTATTTCTAACCTCTGCCTTTGGCCCAGTTGTAGGAGCGGCTAATGACAATGTTCTCGCCATGGTCACTGTCCAGCAGGACAGGGCGAGGGAGCAGCTCACTGCCCCGGGTGCTGCTCTTCACAGGCAGAATGTACTTGGGCAATACCTTATAGAACCAGGCCCCTGATCGCTTCCACACCTGAAACTCACACAGAGAGAGAGAGAGATGGAGAGAGAGAGACAACAACTTGTATTTATATCGAGCTCTTCACATGGGTTCAATTTAGCTCAGAGCACTCAGTCTCACACACACACACAGTCACACCCGCAGATACGCGCACGCAGACACGCACAGTCACAGTCAGACGTGCACACACAGACCCACATACGCGCGCAAACACACGCGCACGCGGACACACGCGCACACAGACACAGCAAAACTCCCGCAGAGCGCTTTGGGGATCATATTCCTGACGTGGGAAAGTCGGCGGATCAAAACCCGAGCAGTATTATTTTGACTATCATTACTATCGCCGTGGTTATTATTATTACTACAGTATTATGTAAACGGACGGAATTAACATCGCCTTCAACAGCTGCTTGTTTCCGAGCCGCCGCGCCTCTGTGCCACGAGGTCCCAATTCACATGTAAATGCCGCGCATTCATAAAGCCTTTTTTTTTTTCCTCTCCTTTCCTCCCCTTTTAATTACAACGATTAGCATCGCTAATCAAATGTAAAATTCAGCCAATTCACAAGATTCCTGCCTCGGCTTCCCCCCCCCCCCGGGGCGTAGATCGGGGAGCCAATCTCACTCTCTCTCTCTCTCTCTCTCTCTCTCTCTCTCTCGCTGATCTCACAGACGGGATTCGCCAGCGTCAACATGTCACCCTCTGCGCGGTTAGAGCGCTCGCCTTACAAGCGAGCGGTGGGTTCGATTCCAGGCAGGCTGAGGGAAAGTTTCCCTCACTCCGCTGGTAACAATCCCTCAAGTACAAAAAAAAAACAACAAGAAATTGGCCACTTCAACCCACGGCTGTTTGTGTGGGACACAACGGTGCGCAAATTGGCTGCTGCGTTTCGTCCCGTAAAATAATCTAGCCAGTTCACTTTACAGTACTGTATATACCGCGAGGCGCGGTATATACAGTGAAGGAAACACTGGCCCCTAAACAAGGGGCCCTCGGTTAAAGGAGAAGTCGAGGTGATTTGCTATCTCGCAGCTGACGCTCCCACCTACCTCTCGCCTCTCGCTGCATATCTTACAGAGCCACAGAGGTCTCCGCTGGTGCCCCGCAGTTTCAATCCCACACTTCGTGCAGACTTTCTGTGGAGAAAGGAGTTGTCAGTCACACAGCCAGCCAGCCAGTCAGTCAGTCACTCAGCCGTGCATTCAACACAGTGCTTTTAAAATTGGGAGGATGTCTCAAAGCACTTCACAGAATATACTGTAACGTGAATTGACTGTATATTTTGTGAGCGAAACGCAAATAGCCAATTGCGCACGGCAGCGTTCCCCCACAAACAGTCGTGGATTGAAATGACCAATTTTTTTTTATTACTCTGGGTTTTTTTTGCAGGGGGATGGGGGAGTGGGGAGGACAGGTTTGCAGGGCTAAGGGGGGAGAACGGGGGAGTGAGATTGTTTGGAACAGCTCTTTTTCATAGAGGAGGCACAGACCCAATGGGCCGAACTGCCTCCTTCCTGTCCCGTATAGTTCTATCTCTCTGGTTATCGGATAGATACCATTTCTGATCCGTGATGGTGAAAAATACAAGCGAAGTCAGTTATCTCGCTGTTGCGGCGAGGTGATAGATCACCACCTACTGGTGGCAATACTGCATCACACCCTCCCTCCTGATAAAATAATTGCTCAGTGGTTAGAGCGCTCGCCTTACAAGCGTGAGACCTGTGTTCGAATCCAGGCAGGTCAGGGTGAAACCTCGGGCAAGTTTCCTTACTCCACACACACACACACACACACACACACACACACGCCTAATAATAATCCCTCCAAAAAAACATTACAGTAATAAAATTGCTCATTTCAATCCACGACTGTTTGTGGGACATTATTATGCGCAATTGGCTGCCACATTTTGCCCACAAATATACAGTCAATTCACTTTACAGTAAACTCTGTGCTGCGCTTTGAGACATCCAGAAGACGTGAAAAAGCGCTATATCAAATTCAAGGATTATTTTTTTTTAATTTAGTTTTCGCGCTCCCACGCTCTGGGGATTCGAACCCAGCCAATCCCGTGAGGTTTTAAGGCGTCCTCCGAGTACGCGAGTGGCTGGCTCCGCACCTTCGTGTTACACGCTAAAGCGTTAGTTCACGGTGTCTGTACCAGTCTGTACCTTGCTGCAGTCCTGACAGAAAACAGCTGTGGAGCCCAGGAAGCCCAGAACCTCTCCGCACAGCAAACACTGAGACAGCCCATTCCCCATCACGTTCTTCCTCATGTTCTCTAATCGCTCCACGAGCCGACTATAACGAGAGAGAGAGAGAGAGAGACGTGGATGGACAAAGAGAGAGGGAGAGAGAGAGAGGGGGGGGAGAAAGAGAGAGAGCTTTGGTTGGCGCGGAAAGCATCAAGGTTGGCGTTTGTCCCACAGATATATAAACAATACAGTAACAGGAATAATTCGGTCACTCAAAAACCAGGACTGTTTGTGGGACACTTTTTGCGCGCGGTTGGCTGACGCGATTCGCCCACAAAGTACTCCACTCCCCCCCCCCACTCCTACTCCCCCACAAATATACAGTCAATTCACTTTGCAGCGTATTCTTTGAAGAGCTTTGAGATGACGTGGTCAGACGCTGTCTGAGGATTATTATTAATATGGTTGTTTTTAACCATATATTTGAGGGGAGTTGAGAGGGAGACGGGAATATAGTAACAATAATCCTTGCATTTGACATAGCGCTTTTCACATCTTATCGACGTCTCAAAGCGCTTCACGGGATGTATGTAAAGTGAATCGACTGTATATTTGTGGGGGAATAGGAGAGGGGAGTGGGGGGGGGGGGGGAACAGGTGGAGCACTCGTGTGCGGAGGATAAGTGTGAACGAGCTGTATCTTAACCCTCTGTGTAACTGGCACGTAACATCTCGCTCCGCGCCGTAGTCCAGTGTCAGTTACACCCACAGCAATACCCCCCCCCACCACCGCCACCAGGGGGCGCCACTAACCCTAACACTCCACTGCCGAGAGTTGTTTTGAGCCCCGATGTCGCCGGGAGATCGCAACGTAAGCGAGAGTCGAGAGTGGAGGGTCTTCCGGGCGTCTCAAAGCGCGTCGCAGAATGTACTGTAAAGCGATTTGACTGTGGATATTTGTGGCCGAAACGCGGCAGCCGATTGCGCGCGGCAGCGTCGGTCTCTCCACAAACAGTCGTGGATAGAAACGACCGATTCATCATAGGTTTTTTGTTGCTGGGGCGAGGGGGGGGGGGGAACGGATTATTACAGTATTAGTTAGGCGCGCGTGTGTGTGTGTGTGTGTGTGTGTGGAGTAAGGAAACTTGCCCAAGGTTTCGTCCTGACCTGCCTGGATTCGAAACGCAGGTCTCACGCTTGTCGGGCGAGCGCTCACTGAGCTACAGGACTCCACGTGTAATAAGATATTATAGTACAACCCTATAATGTACATTAGCTGTTGAGGTGCTGACGTACCCCACACGTTTCTGCTCCACCAGGTCCAGCCGTTCTGCGCGTTTGATGACGTCGACAATGACCTCGACCTCGGTCTTGCTGAGCATCTGTTTCCGTCTCTGTCTGTCTGTCTCGTTACTGCGCACCGACCAGCCCGTCTGCAGCCTGGGGGGGTGGGGGAGGGTGGGGGTGGGGGAGAGGGGCGAGGGGAGAGGGGCGAGGGGAGAGGGGCGAGAGACACAAAACGCACACCCTCAAAGTTTCTTTCGGACCTTTGTTTCCCCCACTTTTTTTCCCCCACCTCCCCAACCCCGCTCGCCACAGCCAATCGCCGTGAGCCCACTTGCCATCTCATGCTCACACACTCGCACTCTCACGATCACACTCACACTCATGCTCGCGGCCAGCCTCGCACGCTCACGCTCGCACACTCACTTGGCTCGGAGCGCGAGCTGCCTGTCGTTGGGACACACCCACTGGTCGGTTCCGCTCCCAAATATGGTGTCGGCCATGATCGTTACCAGCGACTGCGGAGGGAGAGAGAGAGAGAGAGAGTGAGAGAGAGATTCCCACAGCTCAGACTGACACTGAACAGCAGAGCCATCGTTTGTATCTGTTCCCCGGGGGGAATATCCAACCCACCTTGCAACGTAGGGATTAAAGTCCTCGCCTCACGAGCGAGAGGACCAGGGTTCAATTCCCCGGGCAGGTTAGGGCAAAACTTTCCCTACTCCTTAAGTAGGAACCCGGTTGTGAGTCGATCAGCGGATCACGCGGGAGGGTGGTGGGTGGGTGGGTGGGGGGGTGGGGGTATTAATCCCTTTCAAACGCTGCTGTGCGCAATCGGCTGTCGCATTTCGCCCGGGCACAATTCACAGTCAATTTCACTCGACAGTGTACTCTGTGAAGCGCTTTGAGACGTCTCAAAGACTTGATAGGGCGTTGTATCCAATGCAGGGATTATTATCAGTAATAATTAGTAATAATAACAGTAATCCCTCCAAACAACAAAACACGGTAACAAAACTGGCCATTTTCAATCCACGGCTGTTTGTGGGGGGGACGCCGCTGTGCGCGATTGGCTGCCGCGTTTCGCCCACAAACGTACAGTCAATTCACTTGACAGTATGTTCTGTGAAGCGCTCTGAGACGTCGATAAGATGTGAAAACGCGCTGTAGGAAACGCAAGGATTATTATTATCTTAAATTAAGCATCACGTCTGGGCGGAATCTCCGGGGCCAGCTTGTTTCAACGGTCAGAGAAGCTACGGCATCGAATTGAATGCCGGGGTGGTCGCCATGGAAACTATCTTGTTATACAGTTCGCTCCTTAATGGGCAAATTAATCTGTTTGTTGTGCTGCGAGGGGAGCGACTGGCGCCAATCCGGGGAGGAAGCCTCCTCGCGGCTCAAAGTGGGGGTCACTCCAGTTAACAATCACTTCAATCACAATAACATTATTAATAATCCTGGCTTCAAACCCCACGGCTTCACTGAAGAGGGTAGTTGGCTGAGCGAGCTTTGCAGCCGCTGTGTGTGTGTGTGTGTGCGTGTGTGTGTGTGAGAGAGAGAGAGAGAGGGCACACCGATAACAATTCACTTGCAAATCAATCTGGTCTAATAAATTGCTGTGTGTTCCAAAGCAATTGCATTGTCGTACCTCTGGGGCTGACAATATTGGTGTTTGTGTGTTTGTGTGTCTGTGCGGAGGGTTTAGTGTGTGTGTGTGTGTGTGTGTGTGTGTGGAGATTTGGTGTATGTGTGTGTGTGTGTGTGTACGTGGGGGTGGAGAGGAGGGGGTTGGTGGGGGTGGGGGGGTGGGGTGGGGGGAGAGAAAGATTTGTTGGAAGTGGAAGCGACAGGTGGCAGATAGGCGATCATGAGGCCGCGTAGACCTCAATAAACACAGGAAAGCGAATTCCTGGGGGATTGTTTGCTTTGCGAAAACCTGAACGGCCACCGGTGTCAGGGACACACTGTGTGAAAAAAAAAAGGACATTCGTATCTCAACGCAAATCCCTGTGTAGCTGGCAACAGCCGAGGTATTTACTGCCGAAATCCTGGAGTCACTTCGAACCCACAAAAGGCTTTGCTGCGTCCAGGTTTACAGTTGCGTGGACGAGCGCACAGTGACGTCAGTGGAGATTGTGCGTCGTCAGCACCCAAGAACTTGCTCGGCCAAACGAGACCGAGGTCCATCGAGTTCGCGTTCCAGCCGTCCGAGACTATGTATGGTTGGGTGCAGAGCTCCTGTAGCTCAGTGGTTAGAGCCACCCGCCTTACGACAAGCGTGAGACCTGGCGCTCGAATCCAGGCAGATCCGGGCAAAACCTTGGGCAAGTTTCCTTACTCCACAAACACACACACACAACACACACACAACACACACACACACACAGACACCTAATATAATCCATCCCCCCCCCAAAAAAAAAACGCACAGTAATAAAAATTGGTCATTTTCAATCCACGACTGTTTGTGTGGAGGGACGCCGCTGTGCGCAATCGGCTGCCGCGTTTCGCCCACAAATACACAGTCGATTCACTTTACAGTCTATTCTGTGAAGCGCTTTGGGACGTCGATAAGATGTGAAAACCTGCTACATCAAATGCAAGGATCATTATTATTATTATTATTATTATCCTGGCAGTCGCTTGCTGTTTAACTTCCCCCAAAACATACTCTGCGTGATTCCCCAGATATTAATTCTGAGCAGATCTGTCTCTAATTCATTCCCGCAACAAACAACACTTTCTTTCTGTTTCCGCCGTCTCCCCGGGAGTCTGTTTCATCAGTTCACCATATCAAACGCGAGGCTTACTATTCTTATCGTTCGCTCATTGAAGTCGTGTGTCACTTAGCCCACAACTGTTTGCGTGGGACAAGGCTGCGCGCAATTGGCCGCCGCGTTTCGCCCGCAAAACATGAACAGTCGATTGACTTTAGGGTACGTTCAGTGAAGCGCTTTGAGGCGACGTCTCTGTTATTAGCGGCAGTAGTTTTATCACTCTACTATCACCTCTCGCACCTTACCTTGTGTACTCAACGAGACCGAAACCCCGCATTTAGACACGTCGCCTGATCAAACAAACGTCACTCTGTCTCTCAAGCCATCGCTGTGGAGTGAAGTAACTGTGTGGTTTGCTGGTGGTGTGATGACACAGAGAGGTTTGAGGTCTCGAGGGCTTTGGTACAGTATTTATGGCTTGGAGTTATTGTTTTTTTTTGGGGTGGGGGGGGGTAGTGGGGGGGTGGGGGGGTGTGAGTCAGAACACACGTTTCGTGTGTTAGTCTCGTAGCCGTCACTGGCTGACCTTTCTTATTTGCACAGATGACTGAATGTGTTTTCATTTGCTGGTGACTGAAGTCAATGAGAGAGCCAGAGAGAGAGAGAGAGGGATAGAGAGAGGGGGGGGGATGTGTCCTATTCTGTCTCCAAAGTTGTGTTTTGCTCTTGCCTCTCCGTTTGCTTGAGCAGTTTCCCCTGAGACACTGTCCTGCCTCAAGGCTGCGATTATAATAATCCCTGCATTTGACACAGCGCCGAATCACCTCGTTGAGATGTCTCAAAGCGCTTCACAGCCCGTGTTGTAAGGATAAGAATGAGAATCATCCTTGCATTCGATTACGGCGCTTTCCAGGTCTTATCGACGTCTCCAAGCGCTCCACAGAGTGTCCTGTAAAGTGAATCGACTGTATATTTTGTGGACGAAACGCGGCAGCCAAATGCGCACGGCGCACAAACAGTGGTGGATTGAAATGACCGATTTTTATTATCGTGGGTTTTTTTGGGGGAGGGGGGGGGGATGGATAATTATTAGCCGTGCATGAGGAGTAAGGAAACTGGCCGAAGGTTTTGCCCTGATCTGCCTGGATTCGAACACAGGTCTCACGCTCGTAAGGTGGCTGCTCTCACCACTGAGCTACAGGAGCTCAGTATCAACCCTACGTGATCTCGGATGGCGGAAGGCGAACTAGATGGACCTCGGTCTCTCGTTTGGCCGAGCAAAATCTTACTCCACAGGTTATGGTTTTGTGTCAGGGGCTTTGAGCTCACGCACTGACGTTCCAATAGAGTTGGAGTTTTGGGGGAGGTCGAGGGGTAGGGGAAGGGAGGTGGGGAGAGCCCTCGCTGCATTGTTAGAGACAACATCCTTCGCTGTTAAAAGCGCCTGAGCGAATGCCAGCCTCACCTGCGTGTATAGCCCTTGCGTTCATTAACTAATCGTGTTAAGTCATCCGGACGGATGCACTTAATGTCAATCTAGCCTGGCAAGGGAATTGAAATTCAATTAAACCCACGATTGTCTCTGCTTGTTATGGGCCGCGGAGTTCCATTTGCCAGATTCCCTCCCTCCCTCACCTGCCTCCCTCCCTCCCCCCCTCTCTCCCTTCCTCCCTTCCCCCTCCTCACTCCACTCGCACCCCTGAGCTGGAGTCCTCGTTTGGTAGCACAGATGTGACGCTGGGGGAAGGGACTCAGATGTGCGCACAAACACACACACTCGCGCAAATACACAACACACACACACACCACACACACACACACACACACAAAACACACACACAAACACACACACACACAACACACACACCTGTGGCTTGTTTTATGATGGGCACTGATCATCATTACCACCCCCACCCCACCTCCAACCCTACCCCAGGCTCCGTTTGATCCTAATCCAGACTTTCTTTCTTTCTCTCTCTCCCCACCCCAACCCACCCCCACTCCACTGGCAATAATAAGGCCGGGATGACATCCTGTTGCTCACATCCTGACGGCTTCACAGTGCGTCCCTGGCTCGCTGCCCTTGGAAATGGGAATTTATCAGAAGCAACGCACTGTATCCTTCCACGCTGCTCACCCTGACCAGAGTGGAGGTCAGTAACACACACACACACACACACACAAACACACACACAAACACACACACAAACACACACAACTCTCTTCGCCTCATCTCCATCAACTGCCCGCCCGACCCACACATCGTGCGCAATCCTCAGTAGCTCAGTGGTCAGAGCACTCGCCTGACGAGAAGCGAGAGACCAGGGTTCGATTCCAGGCAGGTCAGGGCGAAAACTTGGGCAAGTTTCCTTACTCCACACACACACCTGATAATAATAATCCCTCCCCCCAAAAAACTCAATAATAATGTGGTCACTCAACCCACGACTGTTTGTGGGGGGGACGCTGCCGTGCGCAATTGGCTGCCGCGTTTCGCCCACAACTACACAGTCAATTCACTTGACAGTATATTCTGTGAAGCGCTTTGAGACGTCTAGAAGACGTGAAAAGCGCTATGTGAAATGCAGGGATTATTATTATTCACGCCCACTTCCGGCGTGAAACCACAACGACAATAATTCCCCGTTTGACATAACGACGTTCGAATCGGGAGGAAAGTCTCAAAAATCGCTCCGGTGGATTTTGCTACGGTATACAGTGAGGCGGAAATGTACTTTTTTTTAAAAAAAAACGCGCTCGCTACAGAGGCTCAAAAAAAAGTTGAAATAATAACAATCTTTTCCATTTCGTGAGGCGTCTTAACACGTCTTAACACAAAGACCACATACAAATTCCATTTCTATAGCGCTTTTCACATCAGAAGGCCACCTCAAAGCGCTTCACAGAATACACTGCGAAGCGCGTTTCGTGGGCGAAATATGAAACGTTGAATGTATCTTTGAAAGCCACAAAGGCGGAGTAGGGGAGTCGGGCTGGGGGAGGAAAGAACGCAGCGGTAAAGCTTTCAGTCGATTTACTCTGAAAAGACCTTCCACATCAATGGGCTCAGAACTACTTAGGTGGCGTGCGGGCCTGTCGATAACCATTAGCAGCAAAATCACAGAGCGATTAGCTCACGGGGTGAGTGTGTATCAGTGTGAATCCTGAAGGGGACAGAGTGGGGTTGGGTGGGTTGGTGGGGGGGGGGGTGGGGGGGGGGGGGTGGGGGGGGTTCCAAAAGAAAGATATATCATTCGTTCAACCGGGTCCGTGTTAATTCGTTGACCACTTCAAAAATCCGTCTCCGATAACTTCCACTGACAACAGTACTAATAATTACCACTGACGATAAAAAAAATCCTTGCATTCGATAAGGTGCCTTATCACGTCTTAGGGACGTCTCAAAGCGCCTCACGGAATATACCGTAACGTGAATTGACTGTATATTTTGTGGGCGAAGGGATTAGTTCTGGATGTATTCTAATGTAATCAAAACCGGAGGCCAGAGGAGAGCAGGCACTGTGCAGCCCGCTCAGTCACACGAGTTGCGCAGATGCCCTGCGATTGAACCAAGCTCTCTCCGCACAACCAGATCGGCTGCTTCCACTTAGCAACCTGGGCAAACAATGTACCCTGTTACTATGGCAAAGAGAGGAAGCAGCCAACAAGGTAACGTACTGCAGGTCTGAGAAGCAACGAGAGAGAGAGAGAGAGAGGGGTTGCCTCTCTCCGTCCGTCCGTCCGTCCGTTTTCCAATCGAAGGCAGAGAACGCGGAACTCCTCTAGCTCAGTGGTTAGAGCGCTGGCCTTACAAGCGTGAGACCCGTGCTCGAATCCAGGCGAATCAGGGAGAAACCTTGGGCAACTTTCTCTACTCCACGCACGCACGCACACACACACGCACGCGCCTAATAATAATTCGTCCCCTCCAAAAAAATACCCCACAATAATAAAAAATTGGTCATTTCAATCCATGGCTGTTTGTGTGGGACGCTGCCGTGCGCAATTGACTGCCGGTTTCGCCCACAAATATACAGTTGATTCACTTTACAGTATATTCTGTGAAGCTCTTTGAGACGTCGATAAGGTGTGAAAAGCTGCGATATCAAATGCAAGGATTATTATTATTATTATTATTATTCCATTCCAACAACAACTTACATTTACGCAGCGCCTTCCAAGTCGGGAGGACGTCCCAAGGTGCTGGAATTTGGGCCCAAACTGATATTGGGATCAGTAGGGGGTGGAGGGCAGAGAGACAGATAGGATGGAGACATAATAATGTAATAATAATCCTCGCATTTGATATAGCACTTCTCACCTCTTCTAGACGTCTCAAAGTGCTTCACAGAATATACTGTAAGGTGAATTGATTGTATATTTGTGGGTGAAACATGGCAGGCAGCCAATTGCGCACAGATGTGTCCCCCACAAACCGTCGCGGATTGGAATGGCCAATGATTATTATTGTGTTTTTGTTGAGGGATTATTATCAGGCGTGTGAGTGTGTGAGGGTGTGTGGAGTAAGGAAAACTTGCCCAAGGTTTCGCCCTGACCTGCCTGGATTCGAACAGATAAGGCGCGGCCGAAGAGGAGTGTCACGAGATGCGCCTCGAAGGAGTCGGGATTAAAGGATTGTTGATTTGCAACCGTCTAACTCCGGGATTTCCACGTGTGGTTTGGTTTAGCGAGGCCGTGGGTTTCCGCAAGTGTCAGACAGAAGAGAAAAACACACAAGCCCACGGGTGCACAGGCGCACGCGGGTACACGCACACAAACGCAGGTAGCTATACACACAAGGATACGCACACCCACACACACACACACACACACACACAGTTGTGACATCTCACGACACAACAAATCATCACGCAGAAGCAAAACGAACGGGCGACACGATTGAGGAATGAAAGCTCTCGAATCTCCTGTCGCACGCCAAGCTGGCGTAGAGCTCGATGTGGAGCCTGTCAGAAACAGCCGAGGACTTTAACAACCGAAGTCAAAACAAACACAGCTCGGTGCAAAATGTGGCCGACGCTATCTCTCAGAGGTGGCTGTCTCCGCTCCACCTCTGTGCGTGAGCAGTAGCCGGAACTCTTTCTTAACACACAGATGTATTTCGAGTTTATTACTCGGGTCTAAGATGATCCGACCCTCCCACCCGCCTGATCCTAAAAGTCGACCGCAGGCAATAAAAGCGCCGACCGCAATAACTCCGGTTAACCTCGGGCACTTTGAGAGGCGTCTGAACGATGTGATCTATAAAACGCTATCTCAAATGCGTGAGTTATTATTGTGACTGTTTCACAAACCGCCTGGAGGCTCCCAAACAAACAAACGCGCGTGTGTGTGTCACGCACCGTCAATAATGATACTGTAAGAATAATAATCAACCTTGCATTTGACACAGCTCTTAGCCCATAAGCGTTTTTCAGACTCCGGGAGCTACTGTAGCTCAGTGGTTAGAGCCACTCGCCTTACAAGCGTGAGACCCCTGTTCAAATCCAGGCGGGTCAGGGCAAGTTTCCTTAATCCACACACGCACACACACACACACACGCGCGCCTAAGAATAATCCTACCAAAAAAAAACGACAATAATTAAATTGGTCATTTCAATCCACGACTGTTTGTGGGGGACGCTGCCGTGCGCAATTGGCTGCCGCGTTTCGCCCCCACAGATAGACAGTCAAATCCACTTTACAGTATATTCTGTTAAGCGCTTTGAGACGTCAATAAGATGTGAAAAGCGCTACATAAAAATGCAAAGATTATACTATTATTGAGACGTCTCGATTTCGCATGAGTAATAATAATACTGCATAATAATCCTCACATTTGATATCTTTGTGTCCAGTCTTTTATATATAACAGATAACAAATCCCGACGTGGTGGTTTGAACCCACAACTGACACCCAAGATAAGCCGCTCTAGTGAATGCAAGGATGATTTTCACCCAACTTGAGTTTGACTTACCACCACTAATAATAGTAATATTAATCCTTGCGTTTGATACGGCGCTTTTCACGTCTTCTGGACGTTTCAAAGACGACTTCGTAGAAATACACCGTAAAGTCAATGTACGTTTAATAGGCGAAACGCGGCAGCAGCGTCCCACAAACAGTCGTGGATTGAGTGACCCAAATTATTATTTGTTTGGAGTGATTATTATTAAGCGTGTGGAGGAAGGAAAATTAGCCCAAGGTTTTGCCCTGACCTGCCGGGAATCGAACCCGGGGATTTTTCAAACAAAAGGACACTCGTTCGGCCACTGAGTGCAGTGAACACTCAATCAACGGGAGGAAAAAAAAATTTACTCTCAGTTTAAGATTAACTCCGTTTAGCATGTAGCAAGCAGCCCTCAGGCAAGAGTCCCCCAAAAACCGAGCAGATTGCTGAATTCATTGTTAAGTTTGATGTCTTTTTGCATCTGTTTCCCAGCCCTCCCCACTTGGCTCCGTATGACAGTAAATCCTGACAAGCGCTTTGAGACGTCCTTCCAACACGATAAAGTGCTCGCACAAACACCCTTATTATTGTTTAATATGCGTTTTAAGAATTGGCGAAAATTCTGGAATAAATAATAATAATCCTTGCGTTTGACGTGGCGCCTAATCGCGTCTTCGAGACGTCTCAAAGCGCTCCACTGGATTTACTATAAAGTGAAAAGCTGCGAGCCCTTTCTCTCTCTCTCTATATCCCCCCCACCCATCCCACACACACCTTAATAAAGTGATACCTTCAAAACAACCCCCACCACCCCAGCCCAGAGCGTGCAACGTTGCAGCCGAGTATCTCACAGGTCAGTCAGACAGATGTCACGTTTCGTTCACAGACAGCGAGCGCTTAATGCTGGTAAAGTGTACCTTCACAAAGAGGCGATGAAACAACCATAACTCACTTACCACAGACCAGGAGCACAACAGAGAAGTGAGCGAGCCTCAGCCAGCCAGCCAGCCAGAGTGGCAGGAGCTTGAGTGAGACAGATGTCCCGTCCTTCGGGAAACAGTCTTGACGGAGGAGGAAGGGACTTGGCGGGTGGAGGGAGGGAGGGGGGTAAAGGTGCGGTGAAGGTGGTGGAGGGAGGGGTGGGGGGGAGGGGATAAAAAGGGGGTGATGGGGTTAGAGGGGCTGGGGGTAAGGCTCTCCTGAGCTCCGCCGTTCCATTTAATGGACTGCTTTCCACACAACTCCAGTCCTCGCTTTACAAAGCCAAGCCAAGTTGGTGTGGCAGTGAACCGAGAGTCAGTGCCAAACTCTGGCACAGATCCCGAGAGTGGAACTGGATTGTTGTGGAGTTTCTCTCTTCCCCATCCCCACTCCGCCCAATGGTGTCTTAACCATTCAGCCCCTCAAGCCTGTCCCCCCTGCCATTGGCTGATCTATATACCTCAACTTGATACCCTGACCTGACTAAACCCCCCTCCAAAAAAACTATCCACCTCGGTCTTGGAAATTTGAATGTGATCCACAACCGTATAAGGGGAGAGAGTGAGTGCCTGATTTATACTATCCTTTGCATGAAAGGAAATGCTGGATTTAGTTTACTGCGAACAAGTGTAATGAGCTCAGCAGGCAGTACAGAGAGGGACACACACACACACACACACACAGGGTCAATTTGACCTCCTATACACTAGCAAACTCATGTTCCCTTCTTGGGGTGGGGCTCTTAACAAAAGGGTTTAAAGCAACTATTATACAATGCAGCCTGGGGGTGGGGTGTGGTGGGTGTGTGAGTGTGTGTGTGTCGAGAGCAAGGGGTGGGGGGGTCTTATACTTTAACCAACAATACATAACAGGTGCTGGCCTCCCAGCGATGAAGATTCTTCCAAAGACCAAAACCGAGCGACAGGTTTCATTCAATAGTCAATGATCCAGTTTGTCTCGTAGCAATTTCCCTGGGACCCGGGGGCCAGCTTATGTTACATCACAGCCACTCTGCGGAATCCCGCAGCTTCAGTGGTTAGAGCACCCGCCTTACTGAGTAAGGGTGAGACCTGAGTTCGAATCCGCAGGCAGGTCAGGGCAAGTTTCCTTACACCGCACACATACACACACACACGCCTAATAATAATCCCTCCAACTGTTCTTCGGCTGAGATGTTAAATCCAGGACCCGTCAATTCACTTTACAGTATATTCTGTGAAGCGCTTTGAGACGTCTAGAAGACGTGAAAAGCGCTATATCGAATGCAAGGATTATGATTATAACAAATGCTAGGATCATTAGTAATATTATAGTAAGGAAGGGTTACAGAGGACAAAGTACATAAATACTTACCTTCTGTTAGTAGGCTCTGCTCGAGGCTACGCAGCAGCAGGTCCAGGGCTCAGTGCTTTGCATCCCATAGCATAGTGGTTAGTGCCTTTACCTCGCAAGCGAGAGGACCCGGGTTCGATTCCTGGGCTGGACGAAACCTTCGGGACCCTTCCTTACTCCACCCAACTGTGTTTATCTAGCAGCGAGTAGGAACCCGGTTGTTAGTTGATTGGTGGATCGCTTTCTGGGGTGGGGGTGAGGGGAGGGTAGGGGGGGAAGATAATAATCCCTCCAATAAAAATAAGACACTGGGGTCCCCCAATCGATGATTGCGCAATTGGCTGCCGCGTTTCGGCCACGAAATACTCGAGTTAAATTAACTTTACAGTATATTCTGTGAAAAAGCGCCTTGTTACATGCAAAGTTTAGTGTTATTCTAACACTCCAAACTCCAGGATCCACTTTCCTTCCCTTACTCTTTCCCTATTTACAGCAGGGAGATTTTCCAGCACTTAAACTACAGGACAAGGCGATTGGATGGCAATCAGTAAGGAAGCCAATAGCTCAGTTTCACTTTGCCCCCAAAATGATTATTTTTATATATATATTTAATCATTAATTTTTTGGGGGGGAGAACAAAGAAACCAGAGAAATGAAACTTTATCTTAAAACTAGAAACATGCCACAAAACATCCTTCCAGGCTTTACCTGGGACAATAAGAGAGAGCAGGAAGCCACACACACACACATACAACACACACACATACATTGGGATCAAAGTTACTCGATGGCAAATCTTGGAACAAAGGAAAAATAAAAGTTTCAATACTTTCCCCACACCCCATCCCTCCGCTCTGTCTTTTCGTCTGTCTCTCTTCCTGTAAGAACTTTTCAGGAAAAACAAAAGGGCCTTTGAAGTCCCTGACACAGGGAAATGACACGTATTCAGTTCTTACATAAACCTGACTGTGTATAAAGAGTGGAGAGAAAGAGAGAGAGATTGCTGCTGAATTCTAACCTGTTTCTCACTGTCAAAATACAATTATAGGTTTTCCTAGTATGTCTCTCACAAAGGAAAACACAAATGCTGGGTGTGTTTAATTGAATTAAATGAATTCAATTCATTTAATTCAAAAACAAGGTGGAAGAGAGAAAGAGAGAGAAAAATACATAGAAGGGATATTACAAACCATAGAGGAGGCAAAATCAGGCTTTCTTCCCTCCCTCAAGTGCTGTTTCTATTGAAATAAAACTGATTTGATGTTTAAAATCCTCCTCAGATAACGTCAAACTCAGTTGCAAACCCCAGTGTGGGTGTTGGGTGCTGTTTTAGGATTGTAGTTTTGGGGGAAAAGTTGTTTTTTTTAAACCAAAACAACGCTTTTTTCCTTTGAAAATTACAGGTGATCTCACACTTATAAAAAGCTCAGCTGCTCCCAGTGCACTAGACTCTCCCTCTCTCTGCCGGTTACTGGTTTAGGCATCCAGGGATCACCCAGGGCAAATTACAGCAATGGGTGGGGTGGGTGCAACCAACTCAAAAGATTGAGGAAGGTCAACCTATCCATCGCTCAAGACTGCCTACCTCCCCCCCCCACCCCCCACCCCAAGCCTTCCTCCCATTCAACACAGTAGATCCACTCCTGTAGCTCAGTGGGTAAGAGTCAGTGTTCGAATCCAGGCAGGTCAGGGCGAAACCTTGGGCAGGTTTCCTTACTCCGCGCGCACACACACACACACACCGAATAATGATAATCCGTCCCCCCAAAACTTCTACGGTAATAAAAAATTTCAATCCACGACCGTTTGTGGGGACGCTGCTGTGCGCAATCGGCTGCCGCGTTTCGCCCACAAATACAAAGTCGATTCACTTGACGGTATATTCTGTGAATCGCTTAGAGACATCAATAAGATCCGAAAAGTGCTATATCGAATGCAAGGATTATTATTATTAATTACCCCCATTCCTTCCTTCTCGATCGGCCTGTTCTCCTTGTGAATTGCCTTCCGGCAAAAGCAAAACTCCCTCAGGTATTTGACCTGCAAATATCTGCCATTCTTTGTAACTCAAACCGACGTGAAAGGCACTCTTGTATAGATGTATTTGTTGCTGTTGCTGTCTCTTGATAAGGCTTTATTATCAAATGCGAGGACTGAATCACATGAAGCACAGTATCATACAGCCCAGAAGGAGGCCATTCGGCCCATCGTGTCTGTGCCAGCTCTATTAAAAATGATCGTTATCAGTGTATGACAAACTTTGCAGACATCGTTCCCGACTTGGAAAAGTGCTACATAAATAAATTTAGGGTTTTTTTCTTATTACTCCGGATCAGAGCTGAGCAAGGGGTTCGGAGTTGACAAGAGCTGCCGGCCTTCAACTGAGATCTTCAGGCAAATGCTTGTTCAGTCTGTCTGCGCAGACTGGACTTTAAATAACCTTTCAAACTCAATAGGATTTTCTCTTGACGTTTTAGCTAATGACACTCATTTACCTCGGGGCTGTTTGTAGGCTCTGGCTGTACCCGATGTGTATGCTTCTTAACGCAGCCATTACACTTGAAAATAATTAGCTATCACCCCCCACCCCCCCCCTCCCACCGACCCTCACACACCTTTTCAAGTGTGGGCACCGAATATTAAGGCATAGAATCTTCTGGCCTTTAGCTGGGATACCCACAGAGACCCCCATCTCTTCTCACTTCCATAAAGTGCCATGAGTTGTTTAATATGATCTCCCTAATAGTCATTTGAGCAGTTTAATGAGCAATCCTGCGTATATTGAGCACATGGGTTGTCGATTAAAACTCAAGACGTTAACACATTCCAACACGGGATGGAATAGTTCACATCGCCCGCACAGATGCCACAAAAATGCAGTTTGGGCCGGCTGTGAGGTGTTGTAAAGGCACGTTGTTCTTCGGTCGAGAAATAAGGAACGAGTTTGAATTGAAAGCTAGCTACGGATTGGTTTGAAATAGGTAAAGATATTTGGAATTTTCCCAAAGCAGCAAATTCCTGTTTCTCCAAATAATCTTCTGGCCTTCAGCCAGGACACCAGAAGAAACCTCACCGCTTCTCTTTTCAAATAGTGTCATACAATCTTTAATATGATCTACCCAATGTTATTAGGTCTAAAATATTGACCGTAAGGTTATTCGGAACTCCTGTAGCTCAGTGGTTAGAGCACTCGCCTTTCAAGGGCGAGACCTGTGCTCGAAATCCAGGCAGGTCAGGGCGAAACCTTGGGCCTTACCACACGCCTCATAATAATCCATCCCCCAAAAAAACCTCAATAATAAAATTGGTCATTTCAATTCACAACTGTTTGTGGGGACGCTGATGTGCGTAATTGGCTGCCGACAAATATACAGTCAATTCACTTTAAGGTATATTCTGTGAGGTGCTTTGTGACGTCGATAAGATTTGAAAAGCGCTGTATCAAAATGTAATAATAATTATTAATATTCAATTGAGCAAGCTGATAAGACCTTGGTTTAAGCTCATTCAAAGGATGGCCTCTCCGGTACTGCAATGCTCTCACCTCCCCCCACCCACCTTCCCGAGGTGAATTGGAGTCAGCTGACTCTTGAGCTCAAAATTCCCGAAGCATGAGGTTTTAATCTTCAAACTTCTGACCCACAGAGTTGAGAGCTGCCATCGAATGAGCTGGACAGATTGAAACTTAACCCCAAGGTAATGGGAGCATGGGATAGAACAAACACAAGCATCTCTGTTACTGTATATTAAAAACACTCAATAAACAAACACGCAACTCAGCACAATTCATCATCAACAAAAGTCCCCGTTGAGGAAAGCAATGACATTTCAACCGTTGGATCCTTTTTATTCAGCAAAAGCATATGCAAATCTTATTCCCCCAAAAGAAAAATTAAGCACAGGAAGTCCATCTGTGAGAGATTGTCATAAAATAATGTGCTATTAGAATTATCATCATGCAACAAGACGGGCAACACAAAATTCACGTACATACAAATCTTTCCTCTCGAAATAAACCACGGGGCGTCCAAACTCAGCACTCAGGCACCCAGCCCCAACACAGAGTGAAATGGCAAGACAGGCAAGGCAGCTAGCTGCAGGACTCTGTGGAAGCCACATGAACACAGGCCTCGCAAGCCTCAGTTCCGCTCGATCTGCCACTTGAAAATAACACTTGAAAAAGATTTACACAGAAGGTGGCAAATGAAACGGGAGGTGGTGGTGGTGGGGGGGGTGCGGGGGGAGAGGGCGTGCGATCGCACGCTAAAGCACCCGTGGAGCAATGTTGGGATATTTTAACATTACAGACCACAACTTCAAGGCCTCCGATAATAAGGAGCTCTCGGCTTTGAGCTCCTTCGTCATTCTACATGCAGTGTGTGCATGCTTGCTCGGTTGGATTCTGCAGTGATTTGGAAAGGAACGTAAAATGGTTCGATGCAACCAGCGTCCCTCCCGTTGGGCTCCAGTATACAAGACCTGATGTTTTGTCTGAATTATTATTGTTTTGGGGGGGGGGGAAGAGAAGAACTAAAATAAAACCCTCATAGGAAGCCAAGCTCAGGAGACGTACTTACAAGTTGGGTCATGCAGATATTAAAACGTTGTTGTTTTTTTTAGTACACCTACACATATATATTTATATTTAAGAAAAGTGCGCACACACCCAAACACATTAGGACCAAACGTTAGCTTGGTTTACATTCTTTCCCCGATTTCACTGGATTGACACAAATGCCAACATGCGGCGGGTTCAGTGCAGAGAATAGGACGAAGGCTCGATCGGACAAACAGGGGGGAAAGGTGCAGGAAGAGTGCGGGAACACCGCAAAATGTAATTGTTTAAAAAAAGCTGCAAATCAAAGGCGCCCTTCATCTACATTTATTCACAGCTCCTCGAGTAGGATTTCTCCCCCAAGTATCACTGTAGGCTGTGTGGCTCCATTACACCGAAACCATGCCACAGAAAGGTTAACATTAAAACAAAGACACAAAGCCAGTTTCTGCAACTTGTTAAGGTACCGAGACTGAGGCCCGTTAAATTCCCACCTCGTCTCAGCCTGAAAGACCCCACATATTCTTTTCAAGGTCGTCAACAATTCCCTAAAACAAAATCGGTCTTAAGTTTGAAATGCCAGGTCACTCAGGAGTTTGTAATGACGATCCAAATCCGGATGAAGAATTTTCCTTGCATAATTCTGCGCCCTTCCCAACTTTCAAAGGCAAAGTCGTTGTCTAGCCCTAAGGCTGGTTAGCATTTCGGGTCTCATAGTGCACTTAAAACTTTACATAGATCACGCTCGCTAGACTTCTTGGGGGAGCTGGAACTTGGGTCAAAACAACATGCCAGCATAATTCAGGCTATTTTGGAAACTCTTCACGGAATCACTTGGAGAATTAGAGGTATCCACCCTTCCAATTAACAAGGAAGGCAAATCCAACAGAATTAACTGTGTGCCAGATTCGTGCTGACATCATTTAGAAAGCTTTTCACACAAAGCAAATTAATTAATTAATTAGTTTGTTGGGATTTCTTTTTGTTTTTAAAAAAAAGGCGAAGAGAAGCACGTGGATAATTTAAGGCAATCTGTGGAACGTTTGGCAGACAATAGTACACATGCAAATACAGATCTCAACCAGAAAAGGAAAAGGTGATAATATCCTCACATGACAGACATGGACTGCAGCTTCACAATGGACGGATCCTCTATGCAAAGCCATTATGCTCCGAACAGCAGCACTGTTACACACAAGAGTTCAGTTCCCATTTCCTGCAAACTCAAGCTATATTGTAATGCAGTAGTTGAGAGAGAGAGAGAATTGTCTTCCCAAATTTCCATTCAAGACAGTGTGGTATCCTTTGCGGTCAAACTCTTTGACAGACAATGGAATAAGTCTAGTCTATATATATATATATATATATATATACATACATACACACAAACACGCGTGTTTAAAAACTCTAGGTGCTTAATGGGCCGTTTGAAGCGTCAGAAATGCAGTTACACACACACACACACGCATAACCGGAACACACGCGTTTCTGACACATTATTTGACAAACTTAAAAACAAATTCAATGGAGCGTCCGAAAAGCTTCAACACTGGGGAAGTGAAGGGCGGGAGGTGGTGTATGGGGGGAAATTGTTTCCATCTTCTCACACCTGTACCGGGGATCGATAATGTAATGTCCAGGCTGATACAGCAGCAAACCGTACTTTGTCGTACTTTTTTTTATATAGAAAAAACAAGCTGTGATTAATAGGTGCATCGTCGGTCCGGGATTGTATATATTCTTACAAATATGTACAATGTAAATACAGGCACTTAAAATGTCTTTGGTTGGAATACACCAACTTTGCAGGACACTGCATTCAGAGTCAACAAGCAGTTTATGCTCCACGGGGCAAAATGCTACAGACAAAACTCCATTTCCAGGCTTGGAGCTAATTTATGCTTCTGACAATGCAACCTGAAAAACAAGAGGGGACAGGAGAGGAAAGAGAAAGATATCAGTGATGTTTATTACTACTACCAATAATAATAATCCTTGCATTTGACATAGCGCTTTTCACATGTTATCGACGTCTCAAAGCGCTTTACAGAATATACTGTAAAGTGAATTGACTGTATATTTGTGGGTGAAACGCGCCAGCCAATTGCGCACAGCAGTGTCCCCACAAATAGTCGTGGATTGACTTGGCCAATTTTATTATTGAGGTGTTTTTTTTGAGGGATTATTAGTAGGCGTGTGGAGTAAGGAAACTTGCCCAAGGTTTCGCCCTGACTTGCCTGGATTCAAACGCAGGACTCAAGCTTGTAAGGTGAGTGCTCTAACCACTGAGCTACAGGAGCTCCACAAACCGCAATCACTTAGCAATCCTGACAAGGCTGTCTCTAGACTACCCGGTTACACTGAGTAACTGGTGAAGCAACATCTTCATTCAATGCTGTAAAATTCTATAATTCTAGGATTCTAGGAATAAGGCCAGTTTCCTTGGGCCCTGTTTATTCTAATGAAAACTAGGCATAGGATCTTTTTGCCACTTAATTAATCTTGCATCCGGCACTTTGAGATTTTTCCCACCCTGAAAGGCTCTGTAAGAGTGCAAATTAAGACAGATTTCCGCTAGAAAATAATATGTTGGGACACAATATTACTGTGCCTACTCTCATCCCTCATACCCTCCCCGGCTCCGCCACTGTTAAGCGCTCTGGGACGCTAACCCGTGTGAGGGGTGCTATATAAATGGATAAATAACAAAGTTGTTGTTGGTATAGAATTTCGACACGACATGTCAAGTGATTGCCAGAATGGTGGAGGCGAATTAGATGGACCTTGGTCTTCTTTCACCTAGCAAACCCTTATGTTTTTATAAATGATTGTGGCCACCATGTATATAACCTGTCAAACAGGAAAGACAGCAAAAATATATTGCCAGTTGCTGCAATCAGACAATCACTGCAGTGAGCGAGAGAGAGAGAAGAGGGCTCAGTCTCATGAAATGCGAGATGTCTAACGATTTATTGGAAAAGATAAGAAATGGAGTGCCAAGTACATATTTATATGCAATATATATATTTATTGCACATAAATATTACTTGGCATATATATATATGTTTCGAGAGTGACATAAAATAAAAGTCGGCATTTTGAAAACTAGCTGAATGGAGAGAATAAGATAGATTTTAAAATGAACCCGGAGTGACCAAAAGCCAGGACACCGAAATTTAACAGGACACCGAAATTACGTTATTAATAAGTTAGCTTCACGTGACTGCTGTCTAAAAGACTACCCCGGTTACACTGGTGAAGCAAGATCTTTATTCAGCGTTTGCTGGCAGCTAGCTGACAGTAAGCAAAACCTGCTCTGAGAGTGCGTTTTTTTTTAGTAGAGCAATAAGATAGCCAAATACTCACAATTATGGGCTGAATTAACGTCTTGGTGCTTAATGGGCATCGCAGTCAGGGTACACTTTCCCCTTAAATTGGGGCGAGCTGCAGGAAAAGAAAGGGTTACCTTTTCTGGGCAGAATTCGCTATTGCTCTGCCGCACTTTGCCCGGTCGTCCTTTGATAACCGCGTAGCAGAACATGGTGATGACCATGACAAAGAGGAAATAGCTGGTGTGCATCAGGTGCAGGTTAATGAGTGACCGATCATCCTGAAAACCAAACAGGAGGCAACAGGTAAAACGGTAGCTTCGGCCTCGTGAAATCCTGTCGCGCCATCACGCTGGCAATCAAATCGCCCTGCTAAGTAACATCGTAGAAAATAAATCGGATGAGAGATTTTAAGAGGCAGGTGGGTAGATTTGTGAGTGTTTGTGTGTGTAGATGTGTGTGTGTGTATGTTGGGGGGAGGCGGGGGAGAGCAGAGTTAAAATGAGGTTTGTATGTTTGAGAGACAATATAGAACAACAAGAAAGCATTTATATAGCACTCCTTCATATCTTGAGGATGTCGCAAAGCGGTGGAAAGTCGAGAGTTTGAACAGGGGCTGAGGGTTGGAGTCGAGAGGGATGGAGGGCAGAGGAGCGGCTGGAGGTGGGAGGACGACCAAAGTCACGGTCAAAGAGGAAGGTCTTGAGACGGGCCTTGGAAGGAGACACGGCACACATTGCATCAAGAGGATAAAGTTACTTGCATTTGGAACAATGACGGTTAGTTTGGGATTGAGAGCGTGGTAGACTTTCCCAATGGCTCCTTTGTAACACCAGAATGGGTTGTATTCCTGTGAGTATTTTGTGTTCGAGTCTCTCGCGGTGGTGAATATTTTGTACCAAACTGTTGCGTTGCTGTAGGTCTCAGGGACGCAGTGCGGAGGCTGGCTGTAAGGAAACATCTTATTGTCACTTCAAAGGTTTCTCAATTTCAAGGTCACAGAAAAGGCTGGTTAGAGCTCCTGATTTCCCTCACATTCTCCCGACACACCGCTGTACACAAACACACAAAGCTCGGGCTCTCAATCAGTTGTGCGAAGGGTTTCAAGAAAGGTGCGACCTAAATGTGATCACTGTGAACCCTTTAAAAAGATCCTCCGGTAAAGAAATATCACGGCTTTTGGAAAATAGGTGAGAAATTAAAATAAACTTGGAAGGAAGCGCATTTAAAACTAAAAAGGAGGTGACATGACAAAAGATTCCCCCCCCACATCCATCTTTGAATACAAGACACTGGCCAAGTATCTATGGAATCCTGATTTATTCACGTCATAAAACTTGACCTTTCAGTTCATTTGTTAGTCCTGACATTTTAGCACGATATTCTGTGTGCATGATAGGTGCCTGGCATCAGTCTCAATCATATCAAGCGATGAACTTTCGTAACCCTTCCTCCTGACTATTTTTATTGCCTGGCTAAACCTAGAAATATTCAAATAAGTAGCTGTGCCCAGCTCCTCTGAGCCAGAGCTCTGGACCATATAAAGAAACCTTTTGTGTCCAATTAATTAATTAATATAAAGTCTCTCAGAAAGACCATTAAAGGTAATCCTCTGTGTACGCATCTTCTCGAATGAGTTGCCGCCAACCCGTCTTGTACAGTTACCATTGCCAACCAAACGCTGAGAAATAATCCTTCACTAAGCTTAAGGAGACTTCCCTCAGCTGAACCTGCGCCCTGGAAAAACATAGCCAAGCATAAAGTAGTTAACTCTCTCTCTGTCAGCGTCCGCCTTCGATGAATTGCAGAGTTGGGAAGAAAATTCGACAAGCAGAAGAACTTCTCTGAGTATTATCTTCGAGTCTGGTATTTACTGAGGATTTCAATGAAACTGTGCGGTCCAGAGTCTGTGTTGCATTAAGCGACCAAACAGTCAACCTATTCACGAACGTCTAATTTTGCAAAAAAAACAATAACTTGTGATTCAAGCCAAGTTTTAGCAACTGATCACGCGTACCAAAGCCATCTTTAAATGTCTCCACCACCCCCCTCCCCGCCAACCCCCACTGCAGCAATATAACGATGTTAAAGAAGTGAAGAAGGCGAGCTAAAAGAGTGGATTCTCTCGGCCAAATTCCAAGGCTGGTGGTTAAATACTCACACGGTGACGGGAAAGACGCTGGTTGCAGCTGTGATAGTCATGCACGTTGTGAAAACCATCTGCTCGCAGTGACCATGGAGGATGCAGTCATCTGAGTTACAGGCGGTCGGCAGAGTAAATGTTATATTCATTTCTTCATGTGCATCCCGACCTACAGATACAATATAATAATAATAATCCTTATATTTATATAGCACTTTCCACGTCTTATCAACGTCTCAAAGTGCTTCACGGAATTTACTGTAAAGTGAATCGACTGTATATTTGTGGGCAAAATGCGGCAGCCAATTGCGCACAGTAGTGTGCCAGAAACAGTCGTGGATTGAAAATAACCGATTTTTTATCATTGTGGTTTTTTGGATGGGATTATTATTAGACTCGTGGAATAAGGGGATCTTGTTTCACTTTAGCGTGAGGAACAAGATAGCAGATGCTGGAAACCCGTATAAAGAATAATCCTTGCGTTTGATGCAGCGCCTTATCAAAGCGCTGAGACGTCTCCAAGCGCTTCGCAGGAGACGCTGTAAAGTGACCTGACTTTAGTATATATTTTGTGGGCGAAATGTTTGAGCCAGAGGAACGGAGATAATTCAGGAGGGGAGGGATTCGAAATTCATAAACGAAAAGCTGATTATTGGCAGAAAGGGGGTGGGGGGGGGTGGGGTTTGGGGAAAAACACGGCAATACTTTAGACGCTAAATCGATTTGGCCTCCAGTGTGAGACAACATTAACAAATCTAAGCAGACGTAATTGGAAAATATTCCTGTGTAATGCACGCTTGGGCCTCTGCATTTCCAACAATCTTAGATTAGTTTTCGTAATGAACATTTCATTGTAATTGTCCTGCAATAATACTGTATCAAGTTTGCCACAAGAAAGGACATTTAATCTCACAGCGACTGTAGCCAGCAATTTTCCATCAAAGATAACAGACACTCTTTGCATTTCACATTATGTCTCTAATGCACCAGCAGTGCTGGTCAATTTGATGCAGTTTCCGTATCAAATCGATGCTGGGAGCACAGTCTATTGAAGTGACATTAATTGGATCTGCTGCGTTGCGACGGGATTCAAACATCGATTCCCACTGCAGCCCACAGTGGGGAAATTTTAAACTTCTTTCGAGAAATAATTTCAAGTGTCAAAGGTCTCTTGTGGTCTAAGCTTCTTTGAAATTATTAGGAGTATTAGGAGAAAGCACAGTGGGCGAGGGGGTGGGAAGGGGAGAGAACGTGGCAGTCTGTGAAGAGCTGTGGTTGATGCAGACAGCATCAACACACTTGACAGGAAAAATTGAATAATTCTTGCATTTGATATAGAGCCCTACAGCTCGGTCGAGGGATCTCAAAACGCTTCACAGAATACACTGTACACAGGATATGTCAGGAGTGAATGGTGGGTTGAGTAGAATTAAACAGGTAATTTCGTAGGAAATGATAAACACTGGCAGGGGGCAGATTTAAATAGCCTGTTTCAGTGCTGTAGGTTTCTCTGCAGTGTATGTAAATAATAATCCTTGCCTTTGATGTAGCGCTTTTCACATCTTATTGATGTCTCAAAGCGCTTCACAGAATATACTATAAAGTGAATTGACTGTATATGTGTGGGCGAAACGTGGCAGCCAATTGCGCACAGCAGCGTCCCATAAACAGTCGTCGATTGAAATGACCAATTTTTATTATTTTTTTTAGGAAGGGATTATTATTATGTGTGTGGAGTAAGGACACTTGCCCAAGGTTTCGCCCTGATCTGCCTGGATTCGAACACAGGTCTCACACTTGTAAGGCGAGTGCTCCAACCACTGAGTTACAGTAAGCCAGCCTCAACTCCTTAAAAGCTGTTGAGCCCCGGATTTGGAGCTAGTCAATAGAGTTCTGTGTGTACAACTCGCTCCATGTTAAGTTTGGCTCAGGTAAACGAGAAAACTAACTGTACTTTTCAGTTCCAGTTCTGAATACAACAGTTGTTGGGTGCACAGCTATCGCCACCCGCTTAGGAGTAACAGCATCAGGAGTACAATATCGCCAATTATCATTTATTTGCACAGCGTAAAGATGGAGAAACTGACAGTTCTTGCTCCACCCGATCCCTAAAGTCAATGCTCCTGATTGTATTTCAATGACGCGCCTTGACCGTGGGCCAATTTCCTACCCCACTCCCCCTTCCATCCTATGACTTTATGGGCGACTGCAGAATATATTTCATCAACTTCTGAAAGAAAGGATTTCCTTTATCGGTCGGTAATAAGGCCAACACATAATAGTACTGCAAGTTTCCCCGAGATGCATTCAAAATTTATTTCTAACTCATTCTGATAACCAAACAAAGTTCTGTAGAAAGTTGTGCAAACACAGAGAAAGGCTTGTAAAGCGTTCCCCTGCAAAATACATGACTCTACTTCACAGTAAATCCTGTGAAGCGCTTTGAGATGTCCTCCGGGTATGAAAAGCGTTAGATCAAGTGCTACGCTAATTGATTATTCTTGACACCACTGATGCTATCAAGTAGGACTGCAACCCAATGTTTAGCCATTGCCCGACGTATGAACAGAATGATCAACGGTGAGCCATTGTGTACATAGGACATGCATAATTCAGCACACATAAACAGGAACCAGCCCTGGCTCACAGAGTGAGCCTGCTGACTCATGGAACAAACTCCAGATCTGAAGGCTTTCAGCACTAATCATTGACAGCACACACAGGAAAACAACACAGAGAAAATTTTCCAGGGACACAATATGATTTGATTCTCCACGCTCTTATTGCAAAAGGATCAAGAGGCTCTCAAGAGGGGACGAGTAAAATTCCCGTTACTCGTCCCCCCAAAACGTGATTTAAACTCTAAATGCTACAGTCCAGTCCATATTGTACCACCATGAATCTCATATTGTCACACACAGCTTGTTAAGTACTGTCAATTGCTGTTAAAATCAGGCTTGACTTGTTCAGAACGGAATTGAGACTCAATTGAGTGGAATCCATCCAATATCAGGTCAGTTTCTTCCAACGAAAAAAGACTTTCAACTTCCCCCATCTACAATTAATTTGCCCCCTAGATTGATAGGACAGTGTGCTAACTCAAGTCTGAGGCAAATTCTCCAGGCACCAATTGCTTCTGGGGCTTTCAGCACCTTGGGACATCCGGCCAACATGAAAGACACTCTACAAATGTAATTTTCACGTCTAAAGGATTAAGAAGTCACAGAGCTGGGCGTGCAAACTGACTCAGCACCATCAATCATTGCTTGGGTGTCGGTATCCACCTAACAAGTCACCTCTGACGAGGAAAATGTGAATACAGGCGGACGTCAACAAAATAATCGGCGGCGGGTGAAAATATTTCAATATGTCGTACCAACAATCCAAGGTAAACAGCAAGAAATATTTTTATATCAAACAGAGACACCGATGGTACATATTCCTGCCTGTTACCTGTCAATCCGACCTGGTGTCCGAAGATGGTTGCGCTGAGATGCGTGATGTTGCGCGAATATCCACCAAAGGGCTTGAGCGGATCAAGTGTGAGTGTGATGGAGACGGAGATATTAATTGGTCCGGAGTCTTCGAGAACTTGTGGGGACTGGGTAGAGGATCGCACTTGTCCGCTGGTCACAGTGCTCTCTGGGGTGATTGTTTCATTGATAAGATGCTTTAAGGTTTCATTCTCGGATATGCACAAGTCCAGGTCATTAAACCTCAACAGGAAAGTGTTCCAATCCTGTGCGGAGACAGAAATTCAAACTGCTCAGAATCGTGATCAGTGGCTTCTAGGCCTTAGCAACACAGACAAAGGTTAGTTATTTTAGAATCAAGACAACAACAACAACTGAGTTATATAGCGCTCTCCAAGCCGGGCGGCATCTCACGGCGCTTCGACTAATGTCATATGACCAAATTCTTACACAATTACACACAAGTGATTTTCGACACTAGCAGAATTATACTCAGAGCAGAAAAAGAGTTTTGTATTTCATTCTATTCAGAAAACATCTCCCAATATCTTTGCCGAAAAGCCCCACTTGAACACACACACACTGCATGCATTCAGTACCTAACCAAAACTATTATGGGTTTCAGGCAAAATAGTTTGGCTATTTAATAGTTCGGCTAGTTTTAAATTTTTCATATTTTATACAGAACCACTGAAAAATAATTTTGAAGTACTATAAATCCAGGAATATTGCATAGATTTTAACACAGCCAATTTACTAAAAAAAAAGTTGTAGAATCGTCATAATAAAACATCTTGTACACATTCGAAGGTAGTACTCTCATTGAAAGTTTTGTTTCTGAAAAAAGACTCCTGACCCGTGACTGTTCAACACCCTGGGACGCCCTCCCGATGTGAAAGGCGCTACCAATGAAATGTTTTTGTTGTTGTTGCTTTGAGATGTAATGCAACATAAAACTCCTTCTGTTCTGCAAATTATCTAAATCTAGTGATCCATCGCCAATTTGAAATTTAAAGAAAGTAATTTTTTTTTAAAAAAAGGTACTAGATTGTTAGGAAACATATGGTACTTTTCTGTAACAACACCAAGATTACACTTGTGTATGCCTTTCACGTCAGGGGGACGTCTCAAAGCGCTAGAAGGTTGGGGGGGGGGGGGAGGGGAGAGAAAGCTGTACCTCGGTCATTTCTGGAGACTTAATTTCCTTTATTTTAAAGAAATATCCCAATGTCAGGAAAGCTATTGCCATAGCACTGACGCTGATCATAAACACCACCAGGGGAGGCCGGCTGGTAATGTAAATCTTTAAGTTCTCCAGTGAATGAAAGCTGAGCATACTTCCAGTTAGGTAAACCTGCAAGCAAAATAAAAGCAACACATCAATTGGATTCTAACCATCACAAGGTAGGTTGCAATCACCGGATGCCATTGTTGTTCACAAAACAAGATTTCTAACAACATTTCATTGCTTTTCCACTAATAATAATAATCCTTGCATTTGATACAGTGCAGTTCACGTCTTCTAGACGCCTCAAAGCGCTTCACAAAATATACTGTAAAGTGAATTGACTGTATATTTGTGGGCAAAACGCAGCAGCCAATTGCGCACAGCAGCGTCCCCCAGACAAACAGTCATGAATTGAAAATAGAAGCTCAATGGAAGAGGAAAACATCGCAGGCCTACAGTTTAACAAACAGGTGGGGGGGGGGGGGGGGAAGATATTTTTTTGTAGGATCAATAACCACAATTAAAAACACAAGTGTTACAGGAGCACTCAATAAATTAGTAATAATGATGCTGATTTCGTAGACAAACGTGACTTGTTGTCTGCTCCGTATCTGGCCACCCGACAGTCAGTCTTACAAAGGAAATGCAATCGACACCGCTCATAAAGGGACCCAGTCTGCTTTTTTTTCCCTGCTGTGGCAGCAATAGTTGTCGAAAGTGAAGTTGAACCTGAGGTGAAGGTAGACGGGTTTCCCCAAGTTTAGGCTAATGAGGCCCTGGGTTTGGACGTGCTGGCTGTTGCGTGGCAATGGCAGTCCCCGTGACAACGGTGGAGGCTTTCAGGCCACGATCTTGCCACCTCAACACAACACAACAAAGAAGCTACCCGTGGAGGATACTTACTGCCACACGTCAAAGTCAAAATGGGAACGAGAGTTCAGCGAAAGACAAAACTAAAGTCTACGGGGCCAAACTCTGCTGAATAGCCGTTATCTCGCTCGGTGATGTGCTGAGCTTAACTGCACTGGGATTTCAGGTAGCAGAGGCTAACACTGCCCTGAACAGCTAACTCAGCACAGACCAGAGATTGAATCTGGGGTATTCCGGGCCTACATGTGTTTTATGCTGGACAATGGCTTCACCGAATAAGCACAGGGGGGGGGGGGGGGGGGGGGGGGTGAAGGGGTTAAACACATCACTAAAGTTCGAGAACAAAGTAAGCAACAATTGCTTGTATATTCTGGTTGACAAACCCTAGGCCCAACACGCCCACGTATTGGTGCCAATGATACACAACTATTTGAAATGCAAACACCCAAATGCAAGCAGCACACAATATCCATCTGCGTGTGTGTGCGTGTGTGTGCGTGCTAACACTCAGGATGCAAATTAAGCAATCAATCGATCGCTTCCGTCAGACCTCAGATTCAACCTTTGCACTGTCGACAAAACCAGCCTGGAAGGACACATTTGCAGCATCTGACGATTTTTAAAAGGATTTTTAAAAGAAATGGGACTCTGGAAAGGAGTGGAAAGGGGCGCGGGGGGAGGGAGGGGAGGTGGGTAGGAAGGATAGGAAAGTTACAATACATTTTTTAAAAGTAGAAACACTTTTTAAACACAAGGAAAGGGATAAAATATATTTTTTTAAATGCTTCATTTTAAAATGAACATCTCTAGTAGATGAGGTTTAATGATGCGGTGATAAAGGCATCCTGATCTTCGAGTTCTTTGTTGCTGTAACTCACTATGGTCGTTTCAGTGTGCGAATAGTTTCGGAGCAGGTTCCAAAAGTGCGAGCGCGAGGAAATGCAATCAACCTTTTCGTCAAATGCCTGAGACCCAACATCTTCCAGGAACAAAATCACAACTTACAGAGAGACTCGGAGAGAGTGATGTGCCTCACTCTGTTCCAGATTAAGGCTGCGCATCGAGTATAGGAATTATTTCCCCCCACCACCGCAGGGAAAGAAATAGAAAAATGAATATCAACATGACATGTTCCAATGGGAACTCTTGTAAATTCACCCTTGCAGAACAAGGTGCCACACTAATAAAGGACTGATCTCATTTTTCTCTCCCAAAAAATGTAATCTTAACAGCGCGGCGTGTGGCAAGCAAATACCCGTCTCAAGTTAAGTCAGGCAGAAGTGCAGCTGGGCTGTGGTCTATTTGGATGATATGCGGTTGACATCCAATTCTGGATGTCATCAACAGAAACGGCCCAATAATTTATGCGGCCGGCTTAACGCGCTCTTGTACATTCAGCACTTGGAAACCACCTTGATTGGTTTGCAGCTGAGAGGTAAAGCAGCTGCTGCTCAAGTCTCGCACCTTCCAGCCGATGGAACCATCGCTCACAATGGCGAGCGAGGCGAGTCCGAGCTTCACACAGGGCAATGGTGGCAATAATGCTGTCTCGCGCATTTGGCGCTGAGCTGTGTTGCCCACCAAGGAAGTTCGCAGGGATATCCTGGTACCATTCACCTAACGGGGCTTAAACCCACGCTTTTCAGCTGCTAGATACCCAACTATCCTGATGGTGGGGGGGGGAGGGGGGGGGGGGGGTGCGAGGTGGGCAAGTAAGCGGTGTCTCATTGGAAATGAACAGACTCCAAGGTGAACGTTGGTAACCAAGATGTCAAATTTGATGAGAGCAGCCTGGCCTGGCTCACCAGCAGGATTCTGAAGGGCAGGCAGACCAGAGATTGTGGGCAGGGAATACTCCCACCCAGCTCCTGTTAACCCTGGGCTCTAGGGTGGACAAGAAGTGGGCGGCGGGGGGGTGGGGAGGGGGAGAGAGAGAGAGGGATGGTGGGTGGGGGGGAAGAGAGGGAGGAGCGGAGGGGGTTGGGGGAGAGAGGGAGGCGAGTTGGAGGGAACAGAAGGAGGAGGGTGTGTGGGGGAAGGGGGGGGGGGGGAAGAGAGTGAGGGTGGGGGGGAAGAGAGGGAAGTGAAGGAGGAGATGGGGAAATGGAGGAATGGGGGGGAAGGGAGTGGGAGTGGGGGAAAGAGAGGGAGGGGGGATGGAGGAGGGGGGGGACGAGAGGGGGAGAGGAAAAGGGAGAAAGTGAAAGGAGAGGCGGGGATAGAGAGGGGGGGGGAAGAGGGAGAATGAAAGGGGAGGGGGATATAGAGAGGGGGTGGGGGGGGGAAGAGAGTGAAAGATGAAGGGTGGAGAGAGTGAAAGGTGGGGGGGGGGGAGAGAGAGTGAAAGGTGAGGGGGGGGGGGGGAGAGTGAAAGGGGAGGGGGGGGAGAGAGAGAGTGAAAGGTGGGGGGGGGTGAGAGAGAGTGAAAGGTGAGGGGGGGGGAGAGAAAGTGAAAGGTGAAGGGGGGAGAGAGTGAAAGGTGGGGGGGGGGAGAGTGAAAGGTGAGGGGGGGGGGAGAGAGAGTGAAAGGTGGGGGGGGGGGGAGAGTGAAAGGGGAGGGGGGGGGAGAGAGTGAAAGGGGGGGGGGGAGAGAGAGTGAAATGTGAGGGGGAGGGGGGGGGAGAGAGAGTGAAAGGTGAGGGGGAGGGGGGAGGGGGGGGGAGAGAGTGAAAGGTGAGGGGGGGGGAGAGAGAGTGAAAGGTGAGGGGGGGGGGGAGAGAGAGTGAAAGGTGAGGGGGGGGAGAGAGAGAGTGAAAGGTGGGGGGGGGGTGAGAGAGAGTGAAAGGTGGGGGGGGGTGAGAGAGAGTGAAAGGTGGGGGGGGGTGAGAGAGAGTGAAAGGTGGGGGGGGGTGAGAGAGAGTGAAAGGTGAGGGGGGGGGGGGGGAGAAAGTGAAAGGTGAGGGGGGGGGGGGAGAGAGAGTGAAAGGGGAGAGGGGGGGGGAGTGAAAGGTGAGGAGGGGGGGGGGGGAGAGAGAGTGAAAGGGGAGGGGGGGGGAGAGAGTGAAAGGGGGGGGGGGGGGGCTGATGGTTTTAAACGGGAACAAGTCGCGGCCTAACACAAACTTCACAACACCGAAGCCTGAAGCTTTCCAGGGCTTCACTGACTCACCATCCTCGGACGCGAGGCCTGGGCTCCTCCGGGACACTGTGGAGCGGGGTGAGGGGGGATTGAGGGCCTGGGTGAGGAGGAGGGTGTCGGTCAGGCCCGAGGTGGGCGGCGGGAGGCGGTGGAGCGGCTGAGCTCGGGGCCGGCGCTGGGCATGTCTCTCACGGCGGCCCGGCCCCCCCCCTCCCCCCCCCCCCCACCCTCTCTCCCGCGGTGTCGGTTAGTCAGTCAGTCCGCTTCTCTCGCTCGTTCGTTCGTTCGTTGGCTGTACCGCCTCTCCTCCCCCTCCCTCCCTTCCCCCCCCCCACCCCGGGCCGCTGTCTGTGTCCCCGTGTCTGTGGCGCCCGCGGCCGCCGTTGACTAAACACTGACTGACTGACTGACCCGCCTCCCTCCCGCCCTCCGCTCTGACCTTTCACCCCTCCCTCCCCTCTCCCCACCACTGCACTGCAAACCAACCCTCACTTCACTAACTTGTTCTTTATTCCTAACTTATACCACCCCCCCCCCCCATTCATTATATGCATTTATATATAATATGGCAATATATATATCATGTGTATATATGTAGGCAATATATATATCATGTACAGTGTATATTATATACTGTACATGATATATATATATTGCCCACATATATAGTCACTTTACACTATATTCTGTGAAGCGCTTTGAGACGTTGAAAAGCGCCATATCAAATGCAGGGGTTATCGTTAGTCTTGTTATTAGTGTTATTTACTCCCGTGCAAATACACCCTGCAAATTATTTACACTATATTCTGTGAAGCGCTTTGAGACGTTGAAAAGCGCCATATCAAATGCAAGGGTTATCGTTAGTCTTGTTATTAGTGTTATTTACTCCCGTGCAAATACGCCCTGCAAATTATTTACGCTCTTATTTATTTTGTTTGTGACCACCTTACCCACTGTTTGAGGTGGGGACACATACACACACACACGCTGCTGGGCGCAATTGGCCGCCGCGTTTCACCCACAAATGTATACCGTCAATTCACTTCACGGTATATTTCTGTGAAGCGCTTTGAGACGGTCTAGAAGACGTGAGAAAAAGCTCATAATCAAATGCAAGGGTTGTTATTAGTGCAGTATTATTATTTTTTTAAATAGCAATATTAGTATTAATAGTAATAGGTATTTATGCAGGTTTTTTAAAAAAAACTTTCCTTTCACTAGTATTTCTTGCATTGGATCATGTCAAAATTCTCGGGTAGTCGTTGTCAAATGCAGTTACTGTCTATTTGTGGGTAAATGACTTACTAATCTGGATCGTTAGCTCGGATACTTAGCATTCACTGAAAACGGTCAATTCAATGGATCTTGCGTTAAGACGTGTAGTGATTTATGATCACGCAAACAAAGTCATTTGAGGTTGAAATGCAACTACAGTCTCAGCCGTGTGGCGGCCGAATCTCCCAATTTTTTAAAATAAAAGTAGAAAGTCAATCCATCTCTTGTGACATGTTTGTTTACCCATCTTTTCTTTGGTCTTTATCTTTCAACCCACCTGATTGACTTGACACGCACTTCACAAAAGATTTGCCCGATGAATGGCTTCCACTACATGGGGGTTGTCCAATTCTGAAACATTTATTTTGATACACAATAGGTGTGGGTGTGCGTAAGGGAGAGAGAGAGAGAGATGGGCACAGAGTTTTAAATCATCAGGAAAGGATGACATTTATTTGTAATAAAGATTGCTCAGTTCAATGCCACTTGCTCACTTGCCAAAACAGACATATATAGTTTGACGAATGAGCTCCTATGGTTGCTGTGGGACAATTGCTGTCCCGTAATTACAAGCAAGGATTTATTACATTTATTTGATCCCAAACACACAAAAGCATTTTGTCTAATACTGGTGTATACAGTGTGGTGCAGTAGTGAAATTAATTTCTGACAAACGTCTTATCTGCGGCATAAAACTTATTTTGCACAACGCTGACAGGAGGCAAATTCTTCCACCCGCAAACATAATAGAGCAATTGTGATCCAAACAACTGCACGTCAACAAGTCAAGAGGCCTCTTCAAGCGTTTGTTTCACAACGTGACACAAAAACTTTCAGCCACTATATTTCCCCGTTCCTGGAACTCCTAAAGATCCTTGCGCATCACACCCCTCCTCCCTCTCCGCTTTCAAAGCAACTTCTGAAAGCAAAATGTGCAAAAATTGTGGCATTGGGGAGTCATTGCGAGACCTCAATTTCAATAACTGGTTCGCTTTAAATGGTGTCAAATGGAAGGGCAAACAGGGCAATACTTTTCAGCAAAGGTGGAATGCAAAAAATCAACCAAGTTTTGTTCCGCCTTTAAATTTTAACATAGTTAGTTTTGTGCTTATTTTTTGTTCCACTTTGTTTGAATTCCATTGTGCTATGGTAGAACTGTGCCATGATAGTTCTGAAAAATTGAGATCATCATTAATAAATATAATTATATTAGTCGCGGAGATTCTGTACTGACTTCTGCAGATTCTTGACTGCAGTAGTCAAGAATCTTAGCACCTGGAAGGTGAGAGGAGGGTGAACTTCAATCTTTAGAATATAATAATCCTTGCATTTGATGTAGCGCTTTTCAGATCTTATCGATGTCTCAAAGCGCTTATCTGAGCACATTGTGATAGCTAAGAGTTTCTTTTTTCGTAACGATATGTCTTAGGCTTCAAGAATCCTGCTTTATCCAAAGATAGTGAAGCCTACTACAGTACTAAAACTAATATTGTATTTTGTTTCAGATATCTTCCTTTCTAGTGGTTCAGAAGTCTACCCATGATAGAGTCAACTCTGCTGACGAAACACAAATATTACTTTTCTTAGGTTAGGTCACTTGTCACAAGTGCCCGCTAAATGGAAAAGAATATTTTCTTCATTAAGATAATGAATGAATATAAGAAGTAGGAGAATGAGATTAGAATTTTAACTCTCAAAAGCACTCACAGCTCCTTTGTTTCAATGAGGCGTCCGTCATCCACTAAAAACCATTTCACAAATTTGAGATTAGAATTGCAGTTTCATTTTCACCAAAGCGCTATTGTTGTCAATTTCTGATCAATTTCATCAAATTGAAACCAGGAGATGAATGAGGCCGAGAAATGATCGCAACAAGAGTAAAAAGGGCGGACGTCAAGTGATGGAAAATACGCTCCCAAAACATTTCATGCAGAGGGTAATTAACGACTGAAATGGGTTACCAGGAAAATCGTTTGCGGTGACAACGCCAGTTTCATTAAGAAACAACTCGATGATGAAAAGACGGTAGCAGGTATATTCTGGAATGCGAGTCACAATGCTTGTCAGAATGCTCTTTTTTTTTTAGGGAACTTTAAAAAAATACACATTTCTTTACCTCAGATCGGATGCTTGTAGCAGTAATTCACCTGTACAGTAAGTACAAAAATCTATACATTATGAAACACCGATTGTCCAGCGCTTTGGGACATACTTCCGACTCTATACAAATGTATTTTTTTTATTCTTGTTGTTCTACAAATTGGATACAGTTCTTCAGAACATACACTGACTAGTCAAATCAGAAATACCTGCCATTCATTGGTGGAGGTGAACTAAAAGCATTGGAGAGGGGGTGTACTGATAATGCGGGGGTCAGGGAAAACTTTTGAGTTAAATGGTATTTCTCCTGATTATTTCATTTCTCTCCGATTTGTCTGTACAGCACCAACATGAACCAAAGTTGGTTTATTCAGATATAAAACACAAAGGATTGAAGGCATTCCCATGCCCTTCTACGAAAAATACAAAATGACCTAAACTACAAAATGACCACACACTGTCCATGTTTTGGTAGATGAAGCTTAAACGAAAGGAAGTATGCTTCAACCTTTAAGAACTTGTCACTGGCCAATAATAATAATAAATAATAATAATAATAATCCTTGCATTTGATACAGCGCTTTTCTTATCGACGTTCCAAAGAGCTTCACAGAATAAACTCTAAAGTGAATTAACTTTTCAATCATTCACACACATTACTTTGTTGATTAGTTTCAATAAACGAAATACACCCTGCAAAAGCTCAACCTACTCAACTATCTGAAGTTAATTAAACATTGGTTGGTCTTGAGATCTGAAACAATTCAACATCCACCAATTTTTAAACTCTGTCCTTGTTACTCAAACGACGTTCAATAAGAGATCTTAAACAAAAAATTGCACTTATATAGCACCTTTCACGTCGGGAGGACGTCCCAAACCAGAGTCTGTCATTCACCCACCAAAAAGAAATACAGTACTGAGGTATAACAATTTAAAAGACACATTTTCATCTCATCAGTCTTTAATAACCTATATATTTTTAAAAACAACAAAAAGTACACACAAACAAATTGCACAGATTTTACCAGAATCGTAGGATTCTTGGTGGAGATGCTTAAAGGGGATGTGCTTTTGAATTCCCATCCTGATAAGACAGGGCTACTAAATACGACAACAGTGGAGTGCGTGATCCCAAAAACGAACAGCTTCAAGAGTCTGCCATTTTCATTCAATATCTGTTCAAGGAAAGTCTGATCATCATAAACAATGTCGATATCAGGATATCTGTGTTGGAAGGAAGGCATTCACATAATTCACATTCAAGTGTTGCACTTCAGATGGTTCGGTTCACTGAGCTATGAACTATCAAGCAAAACGTTAGGAACTTTGTTATGAAGTTGTTTACCAAATGAGCTTACAATGCATAATACAATTAAGATCCTGATAGTTGGAGACCAGTTAAAAAAAATTAGCTAAGTCACTAAACATCTACATAATCCACTGTCACAAATTATTTCAAAGCTGTTGAGGTTATTTGCAGAATAATTATGGAAGTAAGTTTAAAACATCTCTGTGGGAAATTCTGAAATCTTAAAAGCTATTCTGCATATTCACTGGCGTCATGCACTGGTCAGTGCAAATCCACACCACGCTGCCTACTGCTCTTTACAGTTGTTCACATAGGTTTTGAAAGCCCTGTCGGAAACTAAAACCTTTGCAAAACGGAATTTGTACAAGGTGAGAGCTTTTCAAGCTTTGCATTTACAAGGAAAAAAAAGCTGGTAGAAATAACAAAATTGATACAAAGCAACAGACACCATTCTTCATCACGGTTGACACAAAGCTCACTGTGTAGCGTACAAATGTTGGGGGTAGTGGAGCCTTACTTCATGCAGAATATAATGAAGCAGCACAATTGCCTACCAGGTTAAAAACAAGTTTATAAACAAATATTTGGATAACTCTCCCATGAACAACTGTGATTAATGTTGGTTTACACCATGTTTTCATTTATCTAAATGAAGTTAGGTTTATAAACGGCTCTTCTAATGACCGATCCCAAGGAGTTATAGTAGAAAACAGGAGTTATTATTATTATTACTTTCACAACTGGGAAAATTCCACAGCTAATGGAAGCAGGAGTGTACTTGGTATTATTTATAATTTCTTATTATAGCAAGAACCAACCTCTGTAGTTGTCATTTAAAATCAAGTCTCTATTCTGAACTATTCCAAATAAACAACATTTGTGCATTACTGTTGTGAAATTCTTAATTTGTAAGAATTCATAATTCGTTCTTGAAGGTATTTGCTCCCCCCAATCAGAATGTCGCCTCAGATCACGCCATTTAGTGTTACTGAACTGACTTGAAAAATTAATTTGAAAAGGTGTTTATTGAACAATATAAGAGTAACTAATGGGGAAACGCATTCTGTATTTCTGCTCCACTTTCTATGTTGGAGACAAAATACTGAGCACATGTTTCACCACTTGCTCTGAGATTAAAATTTATAACAATTAGACAAGAGGATGATTTTAGTTTGATCTTTGGAAATCTCAGAGGTCAGCCCTCACCTTACTAAATGGATATATATTAATGTGCTATGTATCCCAGCTTGAACCTTACAGTTGAATCATACATATTACTTCAACCATGTTCATTCATCTTTAGCTGAAGTACAGCAAGTCTACCATTCTCTCTGTGCCCGAACCACAGCTATGAAACACAGCCATCTTCTGGGGACAAAAAAAACAACCCTCTGAACATTATATTGTCCCAGACTTGCGATTCAATCCCATTCTGTTTTCTTCAGCTCGTGAAGACTTGCGGCTGAATAGGCGGAGGAAGCTTGTCATTTTCTACATTGTCGGAATCGATGGCTGCCACTGGCTGGCTTTGTGGTTTGATATCGAGTGGATACTTCTCGATAATATCTTGCACCTCTTTGCCCACACCGTCACTCCAATCGATGAGGTCCTTTTCCAGCTTCTTGGCCTCTGACAGAATTTGTTCCTGTCTTTCGTTCAGCTGTGAAATGAGGCTCAAGTTCTTGTACATTTGCGAGAGTCCAGGGGACACGTCAGAGTCCTGCTTCTTGGGGGATGATTGGCCGGACATGAAGCGATCAAAATCTTCCTCAGTCAGGTTCAGCGACTGAGCATCCAGCTTTTCAATAAAGGCAACCGCACAGCACTGCAATCGAGATATGCAACACATTATAGTTAATTAGATAGACAAAAACTATCCAAACATATTTTTTTTTACAAAGGCAAACTAAAATAACTCTGCCATCAGTTGATCATAGACTAATTCGCTCATCGAACAGCTTTGACTTACTAAATTAGTGAAGTAATACCCGTCTTCGCCAGTCATGAGCCTGCTCGGATTGCAGAACCGAGTTATGTACTGAATGTTTGACTGCAGACGAGGTGGGTTTGCCTTTAAAACAATGTAGATAAGCGTGGGCAAGAAGTCATCAGCGGAGGCAGGCTCGTTCTTGGTGATCTTGATGGCGTTGAAGATGTGTTTGCTACACTGAGTGACACACCCCAGCTTATCACGTGGGACGCGCTTGGAGTCTACTTCTATGACATCTGTAAGAAAATGAAGAATATGGATTATTTACACTCCTATCAAATCAGCATTGGTGCAAGTTTGTTTGGTTTTCCATTTGCTAGCTACTGCACTATATATATATTTTAAAAATTTACAGAATACAAATATATGTTTCAGACACAAGGTGGCAACAAATCTCAATTCATTGCAACGCATGGGTTCCCTAAAGCTAATTGCTGAAGAGGTAAACATTAGATATTAATCTGTTCCACAGGCAATATATTAAAATTACTTGTAATAGATATTGGGATAAATAATTTGCATTATTCACAGCTTGTTGTTTGGGAGACATTCAGCATTGCTATATCCCCTTAAAGAAAAGTACAAACATGTTCTACTGACACTATAAAAGTGTTAGCGAACAGCAGTGTTATTGTTAGGGTTGATAGAGATTGATTTCTATTTTTTTCTGATTTTCAGCAGTAAATTATAACACCAAATAAAGTTCAGTTCATACACACATCCATTACAAATGTTGAGTAAAGCAAGGGGAAATGAAAGTTGTGTGAAATTTTGAAGTAAAAAACTTTAGTCACAATACACTTTGCTCCTTGACTTTTCAAAAACAAAATGACATTAAAGAACACAAAACGTTTGGCATCTAAAAGATATACAGTATATTGCTTCTAGTAGGTTTTGAGAAGATTTCATGTCTCATCCAAAGGACGGATGGAAAGGACAATAAGATAATACAAACCTGTAATTGCCTTTACAACCAAATCATTAACCTCAGGGATGTCTTCATTCACTGGGACACAAAGCATTTCCGGAGTCACCCAGTGTAATGCTCTGGAGGGCAGGGGAACAAAGTAAATTTATGTTTTAAAAAAGGTACATTTAATAGTAGCATCAATTTCATATTCAGCTGAACTGTTACTTAAACTTTTACTTGCTTCGTTGTCTAGTTGATATTACTGCTCTGCGGTTCAAAGCAATTATCTGCAACCAAATCCTAAAACATCTAGGAATTGATTTCACTTTCTGTAATAGGAGTCCCAGAGATATCTACCATATCATTCCTAAGCTTATTTCAAAATCCAAAAGAAAAAGACAACTCACCTAATTCTTTTCTGGATTGCAAGATCTTTCTTCTCATCATCAGTAGTTTCGGGACAAAACACATGTTTGTAAAGCCGGGTCATGATGTATTTTTCAATCTGATCCATTACATTCTCTATACGTTCAGAGGAACCTGAAATAATTAAGAGACATACAAATTGATTCACAGGGCAAAAAAAACACAGAAAGGAGATTATAACGAGGACCACAAATTTCAACAACAACAAAATTCTCATCTTGTTAAGTAAAAATAGAACTAGAACCCCCAAAAATTAACTGAGCCAGTTGTGTGACTGTTTATTACTTCATACTCTGAACAGACTCATTCCAATAACCCAGGCAAGTTAGTGAATATATATGCCACAGTGATTTAGAAGCTTTAGGAGTCAACATGGCATTATATTCAGCAAACTCTGGCTTTATAAATAACAGCTGAAGAGTTCTCTTCCTATCTGTTCCTGCATCTAAGCAAAATATAAAACGCGCAAAGGTAATACATCTTCCCCTGGTATGTAAAATGGTCACAATTAAATATTTAGATTGATTTACTGTAGTTAAAGCAAACTATTGTCATGGTTTAATTATTATTGATAAAATGCAAGAGGAAAAACATGCAGCCCAAGGATATAAAGGTGACGATTTATACTTTTATTTAGGATTAATTTAACACACATGCTAAGGACTCTCGCCAAAGTGCTTTCACAACACCAGCATGGAAAAAAAAACATGCACTTCGAATTACTCCCAAAACTAGTTAAGAGTTATCTACACTTACAGGTTCTGAAACGAAAAACATTTCTATATAAAAATAATTGTGCTCCACATTGTGCCACATATTATACAAGTTACTGACTCATACCGAAACTAAGCAAAGTCAGATTTTTCTTCAATGTGCCACACCAGATGTTAGTGAGGTGGGGGGGAAATAGCAATGTCTCACCCATTTCCATTTTTAAAAAAGTTTTTAAACGCAACTAAAAAGTTAACCTGCTCAAAACCAGAGCCATGTACTGTACTTCAATATTTTTCTGATCTCCGATCATACCGAAAATACTAAGTTCTAATCAAACCTGCACTAATATTCAATGAACACTAACAAAGAACAACACATCATTCACAGATGCGCAAAGCAGTCGGTGCTAGGATGTGGATTGATCTCAGTGACCTCTTACCATAGCTCCTAATCAGATCTGAGATAACATGGAGATGCCAAATGGGACTCAATGAAGGCAAAAAAAATTATTAAAAAAGACTAATTATACCACTCCAATCTCACGGGCCTCACAGCAAAACGTTCAAGAATAGAGCTTGCAAGTGATGGGAACAGACCATCTGCAAAAAGAGTATATACGGTGCTGTTTAACTAGACTAAAAAAAATCAAGGCAGCCAAATCACTCAGTGGAAGCTGTTTTTCCAGATTAAACTTGGCAGCAATTTGTGCTGAGTTGCTCTGCAGTTTCTATCCAATCCTGTGGCAATCTTTTGCAGACAAGCAAAAGAGCGCAACAGCTTATTTTTAAAGGGAATAGAGCAAACAAAACTAATTTTTTTAAGGTTAGATGGGGTGAGGAAGCGAGATTAATTAAAAGGGAAAAAATTGACATAAAGAGACAGAAAGGAAAAGAAATGACAAGCAGAATTAAAGCACAAAAATAAATACCTTTAAAAGTAGAATGAGTTTGCATACGATCTACTGTATTCTGATAGAAGTCTTGCACGTACTCCGATTGCTCCTCAATATTCATTTCCTGACATTAAGCAAATAGGAAGGGAAATCTTAAGTGAGTTAGGAATGTTTTTTGATATACTTTTAAGAAGAATCCTTACATTTGATATCGTGCTTTTCACATTTTCTAGACGTCCCAAAGCGCTTCACAGAATATACTGTAAAGTGAATTGACTGTACATATTTGTGGGCGAAACGCGGCAGCCAATTGCGCACAGCATTGTCCCCAAAACAGTCGAAGATTGAGTGGCCAAATTCTTATTCTTTCTCTTTGGAAGGATTATTATTAGCCGTGTGGAGGAAGGAAACTTGCACAAGGTTTCGCCCTGCCTGGAATCAACCCCTGGTCTCTCACTTGAAAGGCGAGTGCTCTAACTACTGAGCTTCTTACGAGTAGATAACCTATGGAGTGCAAGTCTTAAGCATCAGCAGCTAATTACAAGATTTATTGAGGTTACTGGTTAGACATTTTTTCCAATGTACTTTAGTTCAGACAGACAGTGAATCTATTGGCCCACTCTCCAGATAAGTAAATGCTGGATGTATATGATTAATGTTCAAATTAATATTTTATTACAAAAAGACATGTATCAAAACTGACCTTTTTATTATTCATAGACTCAATGAATGCTCTGCACTGTTTCAGGATTTCATGGCCAGCCCTGCGGAAGGTTTTGAGGAAATCAATAAAATCCTTAGAAACGCGGTCTGTTTCTAGGCTGGCCTGTCTGCTTATGGACGGACTTGGAGCTTTGACCTCCTGGCATTCTCCTATTTTTGATAAAAATATGAATATGACTAATGCAATACTCGAAGGCCATTATTATAACATTTCCGCTCAACTCATTCACTGCCTTGGCTGAAGGCTTCATCTAATCCACAGCATGCTTGGTACATGACAACTACTATGTCATCATCAAGAAGTTCTGGAGACAATTTAAGTACTTGAAACAAGTTGATGATTTTTTTCTATTTTGAACAATGACAGGGAAAGAATACATACATGTAAAACATCTTTAATTAACAAATATATTAACTTGAAATGTATCTAAGAATTGCAAAGTATAGCATACTTTGAAACACTTTTAAGGATCCTATACAAAACCAAAGCAAATATCTACATTTATGATTATTTTAAATTTATTGCATTTATAAACTAAAGGTAAGAAGATTTCTACAGCAAATAAAACCAACAAGAACGGAGGAAACAACACACTTCCTTGTATGCAAGCTGCCTTTATAACCACATCTAAAATATTAAAATAATGAAATTTCTTTAATACTAAAACATGATGATGGGAAAGTGCCTCAAATTGCTGCTATTTCACATTTTAGGTTCTGAAAGGAAAGATAATTTGAATGGATAATTTGTTTCTTCAAAGGAAGATACTTACCGGGCAATTTTAAATTTATTTTATATTAAAAACAGTATTGAAGATCTGAGTATTGAAATAAGGCAAGCGATAAAAACTATAATATGAACAATTTTGACTCAAGACTATTAATTTTCCATGCGATATTTGAAACTAATCATGCGTTGCTATTCTGATAATTAGCTGTTAAATTTTAATGAAAGCATCAAAAATGCAATATTCTAAAGAAGTTTAAATGACCAGAATTATGTCTAAGAGAGTAGCTACATTTATTTCTATGTGAGTTTTATACCGATGTTGAGCTCCCCTAAATCAATTGTTACGCACCTCGCAATTTGCCAGCCCACGCTGTAGCGAAATGAGGAGCAAAGATTTTCAAAATGAACAGATGAAATGAAAACATAATGAAAACAGTCACACAAATACCACCCCGTCCTTCAACACACACACACACACACACATAGGATTACGTAGGGCCCAACCGTGCCAGTGTTTATACTACACACAAGTGTAAAATGAAAGAAAAATCAAAGTGATCTGGCGAGTTAAAAGAATCACTTTCATTTTGTAACAAGATGAATTTGTTTTTACAGAAATAGGGCAGCTGTTAAATCAGCTTTGGTTATATTTTGAGCTATTAATACTAATTTGTATTTTAAAAGATGATTGCAAGCTTCAAAATGAGCAGTTCTAACAGTTTACAACAAAGAAAAACATTGAAATAGAAATTTGTTTGCGCTCGCATCAAAGATTTTCTGTAAAATTGTTCATTTTCTACAGGGCACATATATCGTTACAGGTTTGTGATCTGATGTATTCAACAGAATGGGCCTTTTCTACGAACTACAGATGCATTATTTCTACCTTAAAACACACTCATCCAACACAAGCATTAAAACTGTAACTAACAGGAAAAAGTTCCATTGGACATATAAGATTAAATGCTTAAATTAATGTACTTTAATGCAGTTTTTCATCCAGTCGACTGAACTACAGTCCTTAGTCATCTGTTTCTAACAATATATTTTGCTATTTATTTTACCCCAATCTGTCCATGTAATAAGTTAGCCACAGACGTTTCATTGCTGAAGCACTAAAATAAAAAATATTATTCATGTAAACATCTTAAATTCTATTGTTGCAAATTCATCTCACTATGCCAAAAGTTCACATGAATTTAGCAGTTATTGTGCTATTAAGTGTTTAAATTGCTAAACTAATAGTCCAAAGGATTCTGATACATATTGCAAAGCAATTACATAAACAAATGTATATAATCCTCCAAGTTGTAATGTGCAAGTCATGCCAGTTGTATGGCTCATTACTAAGTGATTTACCCAATTTGTAGTTGTACCTAAAATTAAAACTTAAATCGTCTTAAATGAAGAATGTGGAGAAGATGATTACACCATATCCACATTAATAAACATCATGGTATCAGTGTCTAGAAACAGCAAATATAGGGTTGAGGAAGAAAGGAATTAAATGCAAAGAATAATCAGTCAGGGGTTAGATGTTTAGTAGCCATAGTTATTAATGGGAAAAAAAACATAAAATGTCCTCAACTACAGCAACAAAGGCAAACATTTTTCTTATGTCAGTGACCACTATTCCACAAGAACTAGTGGATCCGTAGGAATGTATACAAAAAGCTAGACAATGTGTTGAAAATATTCAGAATTCAAAAGCTTATTTTGAGATATGACCCAAAGCAAATGTGTCAATTGGTTTCCATAAGCTTTAGCCCCAGTTGCAAATTCTGTCTCCTGCCAACTCTACTGTTGGAACCAATATCTTGGTTTAGAGGATGTTGCCCACTGTTACAGTGAGTTTGTGTTCATGATCATCACAGGACAAGTCTCCGATCACAGCAAACAGTGGAAGGAGGTTGATGGAAGGGACATTTTGCTGCAGATAAAGAGATGAAAACGAGGATGGAGATAACATAGATGGGTCTTCAAACTCATCGTACTCTCACATATTTCCCAGCAAATGATCAGTGCCAGAGCCCTCAAAATAGGTCTCTCACCTATGCTCTAGGCAGCACTATAGAAAATAAATGAACTGTTGTGATCAAAAAAGGGGAAAATCAAAATTAGCACAAACGTGAGGTGGACCGAAACTATTGTAAAAAGCAGATCTTAACTGAACTTTATCAAATTGAATTATGACTAAACTGGACTCAATTAATTGAAATCGCATTAAAAAGTGAACTGGAATCAACTGTAATTGGAAAAAGAATTGGAAAATGTTTATCCACAACTATGGTCACTAAATGTAACCCAAGTTACCAAAGTCTAGATAACTCAAGGTGCCAGACAGTACAAGCAAACAGCTTGTAACTGTGCTGCATTACCTTCAGTAGCAGTAGTCAGCTCCCAGGGTGGAGTAAAAATCTCCTTCAAATCCCTGAGAATGTTATCCGCATTGCGCTCCCTCCCACCTATTCCGTGCTTAAGAGCTTTCTCTTGAGCCACTGAATGTAGGAGCAAATAAAGGGGAAAGTAGCAAGGGGCAAGCAGCAGAACAGGGCAAATGGGGAATGAAAGAAATCACAAGAACAGAAACCATATCATTATTCAGACAACAGCCGTACAATACAAAAACACTTGATGGAAAGTGAGCGATTTGTCTACCACCTTCGCGGAGTCAAATTGCACAACAACAAAACAGGACAATCAGGAAAACAAGTACAATCCTACTTCTGAAATGTTACCACAGTCCAATATTGTAACAACTGTGCACTGATTAACTTTCCAGTGTATAAATGGTACATGGAAAGAGAGATACATTTATTAAAAATCTCCCATTGATTTTATATCCTTCCTTATTCTTTGTTTGTTTCAACTACTGTATTTTCCATCTATTCTGTTTTTTTTATTAGATCCAATCATACTGAAATGAAGATCTCCAGCATCACATCAGTAGAATTCTCATTGTTTGATTTGGTTCCTTAAACAAAAGCCTGTGACGGGCAGGCAACTTTTTTTGCAATTGAAATCATGAATTCAATAGTAAGCAAAGTAGCCGCATCTGCTCTCTGAAGTAATCAGAAGCGAAAATCTGGATCAGCAATATTATCACCAAGTCAATTACCTTTTTTCTGTGCACCTCGAGATGATGGGCTAAAGAACTTCTTGACAGTTTGGACTTTTCTTTTTGTCTCATTGGTCTTCTTCTCCTCAAACTTAGAAAAGGTCAAGGATGATGGCGCTCCTTGGCTACTTGCGTAAGCTGCTTCCTCCTCGCGTTGCAGTCTGCAAAGCATTCAGAAAGCCAGTAAGTCAGCCAATATATTATTGTGTAAGGCCATCGAACCCGTGCTCACAAATGGTACGGACGCACCTAACTCATGTTGTAGCTTTCTTCTACATTGTCACACTGGCTTTTCCAAACGTATGCATTGTCAATTTGTACAGCCAAAGAAACTAGAGTTCCTCTTTATTTCAGTAAAAAGAACTTTTAACTTTGACAGTTTTGTTGATACACAAGGGATGTTCCCAGCGGAGCGTAAAATATTCAAATCGTGCACATTACCGTTCGGCGAACTCCCGGTCTCCCTGAATCTGCTGCTGTCTGGCTTTGCTGTATTCCTCTCTCCAGCACTTGGAACAAAAGCCTTGCCAAGCGGGATTGCCATAGTAACCACATCCCTTCTTACACAGTAGCTCTGACTGGTCGACATGGATTCCTCTGCGCTCCGATTTCAAGCTCATCCTTTCGCTGTGAGGCAGCACAGGCTGCTGCAAAACCTAAACCTACGTGACCTAAAGCCTGGAAGGAAGGAATAACATTAATAACCGGGTCGATCCAGATGTCAATGAGAGAAAAATAATGTAAATCCTAAATGGAACGTTCACAGTTAATTTAGAACACTTAATATCACAAGTTAATATCTTGGGAGGTTTTCACACTTTAATTGACACCAGAGTTGATATTTACATTTCCAAATCATCGTGTGTGTTTTTTTCAAACGTCAAATTGAAGTCTATCTGCTTTATTTAAACTTCAGCTACGCACTTCTGTTAAATCAAATAAAAGTGGGTAGGTTTTTCCTGGTTGCCATGTTTTATGTTCCCTCCCTCATCCGAACTCATCCTCACAAAACTCGAAGAAACTGGCTATTGATCCTAGCGTCACTTGTGGGGCATTGCTAGTGCATATTGGCTGCTTTGTATGATGCATAACAACATCCTCTTTATTTCTAACTAATCTTATCCTGTGACTTCTTCAAGGTAGTCTTTTGCATGAAAGTTTATCTTAAATAGAGAAAAGGCAAAGAAATTTGATTGAAAGATTTGCTATCTCAACAATAATTGTCAACAAGCTGAATAATTTATTGCATTATATTAGGCCTTATATTTCTTGTGTTACCAGCATAATACTGTAGAAAGATGAGCTTGAAACACTGTGCTGCAATTACTTTAGTTGCATGTAGGTGCCAGTAACTCTGGCACTAAGCTAGCTTCTTATGATAAGTTGTATTGTGTATTTTTAGAGTATTTTATATTTGTAAACTTTTATGTCAATATTTTATCCTGTGATTTTTTAAATAAAAATTGAAACAATGTTTAATTGGAATAAAATTGAACTAACAACAACAAAATTACATTTGTGTATCGTGTCTTTGTAAGAGTTTAAAGTTCACAAACTTTGTTAAGGTATCACAATTATTATTTGTATTTACTGAGTGATCTAAAATATAAACCTGGATTGCTAGACCGATTTAGAATTTTTGCCTCTTGTGGTGCAAGAGAATAAGTTAAAGAAGTCCTGTATTTCACCAAGTTGTGGAAATTCAGGATAACAAGGGAAACAATTTATATGGAATCAATTGCTGTTAAAAAATTTACAATTTCAGCCCTTTTCCAACCACACTTTATTGGACTTCCATTTTTTCATTATTAAAGCCATATTTTTCTTAACTACTGCTACTTCAGCTTTGTTCTTCAACAGTATCATGTGATGGTAAAATGTGCAAGACAAGAATGATGAATCAGCGTTTAATATGGGAAAGTTTAAATGGTAGGGAGTTGATGTCAGCTATTTCAATGTACAGAGAACCAGCCAGTCAGATTGCAATATTTAATGGAACCATGCCAGAATTCAGTTCAATCTGATAATATACTGTTTTCTTAACATAGGAAATGTTTGTATCTGCCTAACCCTATGTTTGATATTTACATTAACCTTTTCATATCCCTCTATTCCTTTTCCTGAAACATACTAGTAGCAATATGATATAAATATTATGACAATATTTTGTCTAACTCATTTTGCAGTGCCCTTTGTAACCGTAAAGTCATCTTGAAATCCTCGGCCCAATGACAACCAGCAAAATGTCCCCACTTAGATACCTGAAATCAAGTGTCATCTTGGTTGTCCTATCTCTGAAGAGCCTACTTCCAATGCTAGGATGATCAATAGTGTATAGGATTGCAAATAAACCTCAAATTGTGATCTACACTGCCATATACTGTCAGCTCTTACACATTTCAATTCCAATTACGTACATGGTTTACTGCAGCCAGACACTTGACTGGTGGCTCAATGATTTTTTTCTCAGAATAACCTTTAAATCTTCTGTATCAATATCCTAACACAGTTTCTTCACTCAACACAAAACATCTGATTATTTTATGTGTCTGCATTGACCTCGATTTGCATAACGATGTCTCAAGCAGGGTAAGAGACAGAGAGGTTGATAGGTAGGTTAAATACACTATCAAGAGATTTATTTTAAAAGAAGCATTTTGAAAACAGAGAAAGGGAAATGCAAGGTAGACAGATAGAGTGCCAGAGGGCTGGGCTGAAAGTTTGTCCAGTAATGGTGGGGTGGAGGCAAAGTGCAAGGGAATGGGTTGAGAGTGGGCCCACCGGTCACATAAATTAATTTCATAAATAAATAAAAGATCTCAAAAACACAGTAATCGCTCTCCGTCTCTGTGAGCAATTACAGAAACATCTTGCACCATCACATAGCAGGAGCAGAAATCAAGAAGCAACTTGAAAAATAAGTACTTCCTCTAAACAGTTCACCCCAGGGAGACTGTCTGACAATATGGTAAGGTGAAACTCTAAAAAATTGCGGGAGGCAATAAAAGTGACAAGAGAGAGAGAGAGAGAGAGAGAGAGAGACGAAAAAGAATGAACAGAAAAGCTTGCAGCCCAAATAACAATTAGCAGGCAGGCTTATCAATAAATAAATACACACGGACCACAACAGGGGAGCTCACAAAAGAAAAAGAAACAGCACAAAAGCAACGTCAAGTACTCAGTGGCATTCAATGTGACACTGTGTACCAGACTCAGTCAGATGCCTTAGTATCTGATAACAAGCCTCTGTGCCTGTCCAGGGGGAACGGTAAAGATCCCGTGATGCGACTTGAAAAAAAAGAAAGCAGTTTCTACGTCACAAACCACAGAATGTACTGTAAAGCGAACTGACTTGTATATTTGTGGGCGAAACGCAGCGGCCAATTGCGCACAGCAGCGTTCCCCTCCCCATCCACAAACAGCTGCGGATTGAAATGACCAATTTATTATTGCTTTGTTTTTTTTTTAAAAAAAAAGGTATTATTATTAGCCGTGTACACCCCGTGAAGCGCTTTGGGACGTCGCAAGGACACGACAGGCCGCCACGTCGAACGCAAGGGCGAATTATTACCATTGTTGTTCTGACATTACGCCCTCGTCGCCTCGTGGAAACGCCTGGAAGCGCTTTGGCGTAACACACTGCATTCCAATAAATATTTTCCGAAAGGCATGTGACAGGGCAGACCCCGGGGGCTACCCTTATGCAATTGTAAATGATGATCATAAGGGACTTTTTTTTAAAAAAAAAGACTACGTTACACCCACACACGCGCACAAACACAAACATAAATAAATACGTTGCCAATCCACTTCACAGTCAGTGAGTGAGTACATCCTGCTAAACGCTTTGGGAGACGTCTCGACGACGTGATCAGGCGCCCGTGTCGGACACAAGGGTAATATATAATATGTAATCATTTATATTATATTATAATATTATCATCATCATTATCGTACTCTGCTTCTCCATCGTTTCGAGCCGTTTGCTAACCGGCTGATCAGCCTCTCTCTCTCTCACACACACACACACACACCCCACACAATAGCCCCTCCCCCCACACCAGGCAACCAACAACAACAACAATTACATTATACAGAGCGCCTTTCACGTCAGGAGGGCGTCCCAAGGCGCTCGACCGATCGACTGACCGTCACTCCCTAGGCCCGGAGCCTCTGCCCGGGAGGCGGGGGGGGGGGGGGGGGGGGGGAAATAGCAAAGAAAAACAAAGGCCCCGCGTCGCCCGACTCAACCCTTTCCCTCCCTCCCTCCCTCTCTCTCGGTCGGTCAGTCGGTCGGTCTGTAACCCGCTCCGCTATTCCCAGGCCCGTAATCACCTCACAAGCCGCCCCCGCCTCTTCCTCCGGTCTCTCCCTCCTCAGTAACGGCTCCTCAGCCGCGAGCTGATCAGCCAACCGCCCGCCACGTCGTCACGTCATCACGCAGACGCACAGACGCACAGACAGACAGTCACGACATTACGTCAACCCCCCTCCCCCTCCAAGCTGTCCAGCCTGGACCTGCCCGCCTCCCCCCCTCCCATTCCTCCCCCTCTTTAACCTCTCCTCCTCCCCTCCACGCCCCCTTTGCCCCCGCCTCCTCTCCCCCATGGCCCCTCCTCCTCTCCCCCATGGCCCCTCCTCCTCTCCCCCCATGGCCCCTCCTCTCCCCATGGCCCCTCCTCTTCTCCCCATGGCCCCTCCTCCTCTCCCCCATGGGCCCCTCCTCCTCTCCCCCATGGCCCCCCTCCTCACCCCCATGGCCCCTCCTCCTCTCCCCCATGGCCCCTCCTCCTCTCCCCATGGCCCCTCCTCCTCTCCCCCATGGCCCCTCCTCCTCTCCCCATGGCCCCTCCTCCTCTCCCCCCATGGCCCCCCTCCTCACCCCCATGGCCCCTCCTCCTCCCCCCCGTGGCTCCTCCTCCTCTCCCCATGGCTCCTCCTCCTCTCCCCCCATGGCCCCTCCTCCTCTCTCCCCATTGACCCCCTCCTCCTTCCTTATTTCCTTTGCTAGCACCACCCCCTGTAATAATAATACGAATACAAATCCTGGCATTCAAGACGTCTCAAAGCGCTTCATAGAATATACAGTAAAGTGAATTGACTGTATATATATTGTGGATCAAACACAGCAGCCAATTGCGCACAGAGCAAAGACCGGTTTAACGTTAATCTCGGAGAGACCCACATTCGCCAGACGTCGACGTTCCGTTTATGTTCGCTCTCGGTGCGGCCGATTCGTTTCGCGCACCCGCAAAGCGCCCGTGGCCACCTTCCGATGCGAGCCCCTCAAAGTGGCGCGCTTCCGAGAGTCAACAGAATCAGAAACTAAAAAAAACGCAACCGAAGTTTGTAGAAATAATCCAGTCATTTATTTGTTCAAAGCACAGTATCGTTCTCACCTCGTCAGAATTTTTGCAACACGTTTTATTACGAAAGACTCGTCAGATCTTCTGAACACATGAAAGGGAGAGCTGAGGATCAGCTAACAGTCACAGGATAGATGGTACTCGATATCAGTTCTGACGAAGGGCTGTAAACCCGAAACGTTGACTCTTTTTCCTTTTTCCACGGATGCTGCCCGAACTGCTGAGTTTCCCCAGCAACTTTTTGTTTTTGTCTCGATAACAGTGCGCTGGCGACAGACAATTCGTTTCGAACTGACGAGAACAATAATGTTGAACAGTTTAGCCCTTATAGCTGTTTATCCAGCATCAATTAATTGTGCAGCAGAGAAAACAACAACTCGTTTGCTCGTTTGACCCAGTTTCAAAGCAAACCATAGAACGCACAGTGTCACTATAACAGTCGTTGCATTGGATACAGCTTCCATAACACTGAAATGTCTCAAAGTGCTTCATGGTGTGGGGGGGGGGGGGGGGGGGGGGGTGGGGGGGGGGGGGGGGCGCGGAAACCGGTGCAGCAACTTTTTGTGGTGAAACGAAGTGAAGTCCGATAAACAGCCACAAAACGAGTGGCCAAGTTTTGGGGAAGCGAAACTCCTCCCGTCTCTTTCGAATAGAGTCGTGGGACCTCCTTTACCGTCCACCTGAATGAGGCTTGGAGGGGAACACTGTTTTAACAAGTGTCGCAGAGCACTCGCCCTCTCCGCAGCTGGCATTAACTGCTCAACGCTTATATATAAAAATTCCAGATTCCCTTAAAGGAATCTGACGTCCCACTGCCAACTCTCATATTTCTGGAGGACCTCGAGTCCGGTCAGGATCAGGAATTGGGAAGCAAGGAAGGTAACGCACTCCGGCTCTCTTTCTCTCTCACCCGTCAAAATTGTCGAGGGCTTTCAAATGTCCTGCCGACACCGAAATGCTAAGTACGTGTAAAAATTGTGTGTTGTGCTCTAAATCTCCTCAGCTCATCACGACGCAAACCTGAGAGAAGCTGCCAGAGCTGCTTTTTGAAATCTGCGCAGTTTTTCTTTGCCCGCCCACCGACCCCCACCACCCGGACGGGGATTAGGCTAAATCGTACCGACCTCAATACACCTGAAAGCCCTCGCCATCTATCTAGGAATGGGAGGGAGTTGCAGTGTGTCCTTACGTGTTCTGGGACGCCAACCCGCGTGAGGGGCGCCATATAATTAGTAATTAATAATACTTCCATTTGAGCTACATGAGCTACATCTTTCCACGTCTTCCAGACGTCTCAAAGCGCTTCACAGAATGTACCGAAAAAGTGACTGACCGTATATTATGTGGACGAAACATGGCGGCCGATTGCGCAACAGCAGCGTCCCCCATGAACAGTCGTGGATTGAAAATGACCAATTTATTATTGGGAGTTTTATTTGGGGGGATTATCATCAGGCATGTGGAGTAAGGAAACTTTCCCAAGGTTTCGCCTCGACTTAGTATCAAATCCAGGTCTCTGGCATGTAAGGCGAGTGCTCTTAACCACTGAGCTAGAGGACATAACTTGCATTTGATGCAGCGAGACTTCTGACCGCCTTACCGTGAGCTACGTAGCCCACTTCCCACAGCACCGGTGGGGAGGGGAGCGAGGGCTGGAGGGCAACCCGATGCTCCTGGAACCAGAGAAGCAGAGAGGCATGTGGTTGAGGAGGTGGGTGGTGGGGAAGGGAAGGAGTGAAAAATAAATGGGAAGCACTAATTGTTACATTGCTCCATTTCTCGTTCGTTCCCCTTCAATGGGTGAATTCCCTGCTTGGTTAACCAATGCGGTCGTGAGGGAAGTGGGGAGTAGGAGGTGGGGGTGGGGATTGGGGGGGTGAGTAAGAGATGGAGGGAAAGGGTGGAAAGTGGTACGTAGTGGGAGGGGAGGTTGGTGGATCACACAGCCATTCCAAGCCCCCTCACCCCAGCAGAGCAAAACCCCCCCGATTCAACACCCTCGTCAAAATCAACGAGAAAGCGCCGGAGCTACGGCAATTTTTATTTCCACCCCCGAACTTCTCTTCTCACCCGTACTCTCTTTCCACCCCCCCCACCCCCCCACCCTCCCACCGCCCCACCCACCCTCCCTCCTCCAAAGAGATAAAATAAATGAATGCCAGTTACCACCAGGTAATTTTGAATTCGTAGATGGGCCGCTTGCAATAGTAATGGTTGACGAGATGCTTGTCACACACCCCAATGCACTGGTGGTCCACGGTGATGCCTCGGGCCCCCAAGGTCGGTGGCGATGCAGTGCAGGAGGTCGTACACGTCGGCGATGGCCTCCCAGGGGCCGAACGACACGTCCACCTCGCAGTGGTGCTCGAAGAGTTTGGTCTCGCTCTCGCTCCGGTCGAAACGCAGCGAGTTGTACAGGGGCCTCTCGTACGGAGTGACCGGCATCTCCCTCCTTGTAGACGCAGATCTTGAGTTTGGCAAACCGGGCTTTCCTCTGCACCGCCCTCTGCTTGGCGATTTCGATGATCCGCTCCCAGATTCTCTGGCAGTGGGGTGTGTTGGGGGTGGTGGGGAGGGTTGGTGGGTTGGGAGGGTTGGTGGGGGTGGGGGTGTGTGGGGTGAGGGGAAGAGGGAGCGAGAGATGGGGGAGGAGGCAACAAGACGGTTATGACGGTCGGCAATCAATTCCCAGTCGGGTGGGTGGGTGTGGTGGGGGGGACAAAACCTTAGGCAAGTTTCGTTAGTCCGCAGAGCCTTGGTTCGCCTAGTGGTAAAGCGGAACGCGATCGCTAGCCGATTGGCGGATGGCTTTTCCAGGGGCGGGGGTGGGGGGCTGGGGGGGGGTTAATTACCACCTCGCAAAAATATATCTGGTCACCCAACCCCGCGACTGTTTGTGGGACACCGCTGGGTGCAATTGGCTGCTGCGTTTTCGCCCACAAAATACAATCAATTCATTTTACGGTATATTCTATGAAGCGCTTTGAAACATCTGAATGTTGAGATAAGGCGCCATATCAAATGCGAGATTGTTATTATATTATTAATCATAGCTGCATTCAGGGAGGGAGGGAGGGAAGTTGGGAGGGAGGGAAGGGAGGGAACAGTTAGAAATCAATTCTGTTTCTTTGTACCTTTGTAATATGGCAGCAAATCCAGGAATGCTTTTCTGACTTTTTCACTGGCCAAAGGCTGCATCTCGTCCAGACACTCGATGAGGGGGCCGATGGCGTAGTACTGAGCCTCCTTGTAGACGGCTAGCACTCGCTCGCCGCTGGGGGAGGTCGGCGCTCCGCAGGAAGTTCAGAATGTCTCTGAGAAACAAGACAAAGCACGAAACGGCTGAACGCTTTGTACGTTCCGTGCGTCCCATTAGATCTCAATAGCTCTTCGCCAGTCTCCCCCCATGCCACCCCACCCCACCCCAGCCTCCAAAATGATTTGGAACCCTGCTTCTCTGACCTGCTTGTTCAGCACTTCCCACCCCCCCCCCCCCACCACCCACCCCCAGTCACTCACAACAAAAATAAATTGCATTGAAAGTATCCCTTTACAGCCCCTTCGGACGTCCTCCTGACGTGAAAGGCTCTATACAGGTGTCATTTTGTTGTTGTTTCAGGTTGGGGGGGGGAATGTCCCTCGGTGCTGGATGGTGGAGGCTATCTATACACCTGAGTTGCGGGGTTTGGAGGGGTCAAGCGGGATGGAGGGCATGGGGGAATTGGAGAATGACCAAAGGTACGGTCAAAGAGGAACGTCTTGAAATGGGCCTTGATAGAGGTGAGGGAAGCGGTGGTGAATGGAGGGGCTCCGGGCTGGAGTCCTAGAGAGCGGGGGCAGAAAGGTTGCTGGTCACCAAGCAGGCCAGTGCCCGCGGAGCGGGGGGAGCGGGGCGGGTTGCTGTGATTCGAGTCGGTCGCAGACGTTCGCAGGAACAAGACGGTGCGAAGGGTTTTAAAGGAGAGGACAAGAATCTTGAACTGGGGGATGGAGTGGGGTGGGGGGGGGGGGGGGGGGGGGGGCGGGTGGGGGGGGCGGGAAGCCAGTGTGAGGCCCTGACAGCTCACAGCTTTGCAGCGCTGGCTTCACCCACCCAAAGTAGGTTCCGTCCCGGTCGATGAAGAACCGTCCTTCCGCGTCCTTCGGGATTCGATGTCGGCCGCTGAACATGGCCGCCAGCATCGTGTCTTCGTAGCGCCTCAGGGTCGACAGCCTCGTGGTGAAATGCATCCCGCCCACGTTCAACGGAACAACTTCCGGAAACTGCATGAACACAGAATAACGCTGCGTATGTACAAAAAAATAACATAAAATAAAAAGCGTAAAATACTCAGGATGTTAAAGGGCGTTCGGCACCTGCGCGCCTCGACTGGACACTCGTGATAAAGGTTTTCAGCAATCCCTTCCCATCTTCGCTCCCATCCCAATATCCAACTCATCCCAATATCCCAACCAAACTGAGAGTTCCATGCATCCCA